>CAIGQW010055024.1:20826546-20839046 GCA_903798125.1 Danio choprae | reverse complement strand
TTTATTATTATTATTATTATTATTATTATTATTATTATTATTATTATTATTATTTCTATTATTATTGTTATTATTATTATTGTTGTTGTTGTTGTTGTTGTTGTATTTGATTATTATTATTATTATTATTATTATTATTATTATTATTATTGCTGTTGTTATTGTTGTTGTTGTATTTGTTTATTATTGTTGTTGTTGTTGTTGTCAGCTTTAAAAAAAAAACTCAGATAATGAATATACGTATAGTTCAAAATAACTTTTCTTACTGATTCCAACTTTTAAACACAGTGTATAAATTTAGTGTATAAATGTATAGTTTAAGAAAACTATCAAGTGTGAAAACAAATCGTTGTTGTTGTTATTATCATTATTATTATTAATGTTGTTGTCGTCAGTTTTTCTTAGATAATAAATATAAAGTTCAAAATAACTTTGCTTACTGATTACTGATTGATAGTGTGAAAACGTGTTTGTTTTCATAATTTAGGTTTTCAATAAATATGAAATCACTGCATGATGTTCTTTTATTACATATACAAAAGCATAAACCTGCTTCAGTTTTGTACGATTATTGAGGACAGCAATTTTTAATGGTGTTTGGATTCAGAAATTACACCGTTTTTACTTAATATTATATTTTAGCTCAGAGATGCATGATTTTGACCTTTCAAAAACCTGTTTACAAACCCTAAAATCAACCCAAAACAAACCCATTTTTCCAAACATTGTCAAATATGCAGTAGCTATTCATCATTATAAAACATGGCCAGAAAGTGATGGAGACTCGCTCGCAAGCAAACCAACAGGAAGGAGGGAATAAAGAAAATCAATGAGGGAGAAATAGGTCAGGAGGAAGGATAGACGGAGGAATGGTCTCTGTATTGACGAATGTCTGCTGGACTCGACCTGCTGTGAAGCTTAGAAATGGTCAAGCTGAAGGACTGAGGGCTTTTATTGTGTGTATCGGCAATGCTGAATCTTCTTCTATGAGTCCCTGTGCTGTTGTGACTGAAGCTTTAGGTGCAGAAGTGATGCATTGTTGGAGGTTACCATTACACATGATCTGGGAAAACAACAACAGCAAAATTGACTATCTTTTTTTTTTTTTTACTATTTCATGTTGGGAAACCATTGCAGGATGAAGGAATCATTCAGCCGTTTTAAGGCTACTGCTCAAGATTGTTATCAAAACTAATTGCATTTTTTATATTTATCTTTAATAAGTGTCATTGCCTCAAACAACAACGATCAAAATTAAATTAAATTAATTTAAATAGAGCTGAATTAAATTGAAATCAACTAGTGAAGTTTATTTATAAACTAATTTCAGAGAGGATCACGTGTTTATGATTGCTGCGGGTGGTCCCGCATTATCCAATTCATGATTCACCAATCAGACGATTCCTAAGCCACTATAAATACCCTAAGTTCCATATCACAGCCATCTTTGTTTTGAAGAATCCCCCCTTCCACCCCTACTCCTCCTTTCCTAGATGGGTGGCACGGTGGCCCAGTGGTTAGCACTGTTGCCTCACAGCAAGAACGTCACTGGTTCTAGTCCTTACCAAGCCAGCCGACGTTTCTGTGTGGAGTTTACACGTTCTCCCCGTGCTCATGTAGGTTTCCACCGGGTTTCCCGGTTTCCTCCCACCATCCAAAAACATGCAACTTAAGTTAATTGACTAATCCAAATCGGCATCATAGACATGCTCCTAGTAAGTAGTCATCTCAAGAGCAATCACTATCTGTTCATCAGCTACTACAGCAGGGGAGTTCTCCAGATCTACCTGAGCTCAAACTCCCCTCTCGCCTTCCAAACGGGAGTCTAACTGAAGTTAAACTGAAATCAACTAATTGTATAAAAGTCATGGGTTACATTACAGGATGAAGGAAACATTCAGCCGTTTTAAGGTTATTGCTCAAGATTATTTTCAACACTAATTACATTTTTAGTATTTAAATTAGATAAAAATGGCATTTGTTGCCTCAAACAACAATAAAAAAAAATAGATTAATTAAACTATATCATGGATTACATTATAGGACAAGAGTGATAAAAGTGTCTTTTATTGCCTCAAACTACAACAACAACAATAAAAAAAATATTACTTAAAATAAAATAGAAATCAACTCATTTATGCTGTAAAATCATGGGTTACATTGCAGGATGAAGGAATCATTCAGCTGTTTTAATGATAATGCTCAAGATTATTGTCAAAAGCAATTGCTTTTTTTACATTTATATTAACAGTCTCATTTATTACCTCAAACAACAACAACAACAAAAATTAAACTAAATTAAATTAAATTAAATTAAAGGCAGCACAGTGGTGCAGTAGGTAGCACAATTGCCTCACAGCAAGAAGGTCGCTGGTTCGAGCCCCGGCTGGGTCAGTTGGCATTTCTGTGTGGAGTTTGCATGTTCTCCCTGTGTTGGCGTGGGTTTCCTCCGGGTGCTCCGGTTTCCCCCACAATTCCAAAGACATGCGGTATAGGTGAATTGGGTAAGCTAACTTGTCCGTAGTGTATGTGTGTGAATGGGTGTGTATGGATGTTTCCCAGTGATGGGTTGCAGCTGGAAGGGCATCCGCTGCGTAAAACATATGCTGGATAAGTTGGCGGTTCATTCCGCTGTGGCGACCCCAGATTAATAAAAGGACTAAGCCGAAAAGAAAATGAATAATGAAGAAATGTAATCAGACCTTCATTGAATAAAAGTAGTGTTTTACTCAAGCTCACACCCTAATAAATTCAGAGAGCCGAGAATTTTTTTGCAATAGTCTTTATTAGCACACATTTCCATCTGTGTTGTTTTATCGTCTACTTGACTGTAGTAATTATGTTCAATTCAATGCACAGATTAAACAACACTGCTGTGTACTACAAACGAATCTTCAGTGTAAGCCAATTACTGAAATAGCTGTGTTTATAGAGACACGGCTACAGTGAAATAAGAAAATAATTGTGCTTAATTCATGGGCATTAAATGAGTAAATGTGTTCACTCAACACTGAATAATAATATCCTACTATGCGTTTGCTGATTTCTTCCATGTTGTAAAACTTTACTAATGCTTTAAGAGCCTGTTTCCGTGGCAACTGTGATTGTACCTACAATTATACTCTCACCAAGCGTATAGGAAATATTAGAGAAGGTCGTGATATCAAATAAAATAAAATACAAAGGCAAACAGATGAAGAATACACAGCAAAAAGACGAGTGTTGAATTAACTCTCACAGAGTTGATTTCAACACTTTTATGAGTTTATATAGCTCCACACTTTCTGGAGTTAAATTAACATTATACAAATACATAAAAATATAACACTAAAGGTAGAGTTGTTGTTTTTTGACTCCCAAAAAGTGTTAAAACAACTGTTATACATCTATCATAATTGAATAAATATAATAGCTTAAAATGTACTTACCGCCAAAAACTACACCATGCTGTTAACGATTTCTCTCCGAGACAGACTAACTTGAAATGTGTGGGGGGGTGAGTGCTTGGGCGGAGTATCATCATAACTCCTCGTAGGAGTTAAAGCAACTCTGATAATCGACTCTTTTAAATGACTCCATCACTTGACACGATTCTACATTATATGTGTTAAAATTACATTTTGAGAGTTGAAATGAACTCAGAAAGATTTAACATCGAAATTTCAACTCCCCCAGTTTTTGCTGTGTAGACGAGACTGTCGACGGCTTATTATTTTTACATAGAGTAGGGTATCCTGAAATTAAGATGAAATTAACTTTAAGCATTAGATGCACACGGTGGCTCAGTGGTTAGCACTGTCGCTTCACAGCAAGAAGCTTGCTGGTTCGAGTCCCAGCTGGGTTAGTTGGCATTTCTTTGTGGAGTTTGCATGTTCTCCCCCTGTTGGTGTGGGTTTCCTCCGGGTGCTCCAGTTTCCCTCACAGTTTAAACACATGCGCTATAGGTGAATTGAATAAACTAAATTGTCCGTAGTGTATGTCTGTGAATGAGTGTGTATGGGTGTTTCCCAGTACTGGGTTGCAGCTGGAAGGGCATCTGCTGTGTAAAACATATGCTGGATAAGTTGGCGGTTCATTCCGCTGTGGCGACCCCTGATGAATAAAGGGACTAAGCCGAAGGAAAATGAATTAATTAGATGAACTGTAAAAAAAGATTGTTAATTAATTACAGTATTTTGTGATTCACGAGTGTTTTCTGTTTATTTACGGTTGTGAGTTGCATTATGGGATGTTGATCTCTGCTCTGTCGACTTTCGATGTTGAAAATTCAACTCTACAGTTTCACAAAGTGACATTTATTGACATTTTAGTATAGTTTAAAATAATATGATGCATAAGAAATAATATATAGAGAAATAAGTCAAATAACAAGGTTAAGGTTTTTGTAGAATAATTTACACCACCAACCCAGACAATATATCACTTTAAACTATTAAAAATGTTCATAAAAGTCACGTTTTAAAGCTTTTCAAGGTTAAAGGTTGTCAGAAGAAAGATCAAGATCCCTGAATGCAATTCAAAAGCATAAATAAATGGGGAAAAATCAAAACATGAGTCACAAAATACGGAAAACCGCTAATTTACTGCTATTGTTTACAGTGTGTTTTTAAAATGTAACATTGCATAAAAACAAATTACTTTTATTTTGTGCACAATTGCAGTAGAGAACAATTATAAGTATGTTTGATTGTGTAAATGGCATCTTTAATGTGAATACTTCATCTGACTTTCCAATATTTATGAAAATAATTTAATTAACACCACTTCTAGAAATGAATGAATGAATATTGGAGCTCAAAACAGTAGGACTTATGAGCAAACACCTTTATTTTAGTTGCATTGCTGTTTATTTCATCTTTAATAAAGCTTAATAAGTTTATTGTAGTTTGCATAATCAATAAGTCACAGATTTAATCAATAATTTCACAGATTATCAAGATTCATTTTAGACGGCCAATAATAATAATAATAATAATAATAATGATAATATTAATAATAACAACAAAAGCAACAACAGTAACAACAACAACAACAACAAAAACTATTATTATTATTATTATTATTATTATTATTATTATTATTTGCAATTTGATGACATTGAAATTCTCTATTTAAGGATCATAGTTCGGCCCAAAACGCTAAACTCCTCAAACAGTCTAGGTTTTACTCATTTGTAAAAACAATAAATAAATAAACAACTTTAACAATAAACAATGAAATATTACAGTTGATGATATCAAATAAAAACTGATGAAAAAAATAAAGAAGTCAAGTATCCTTATATATTCTGATTAAATAAGCTATATTTGGGTGCAATAAATGTACATAAAAATTATATATATTAATATTATGTTTTGTTTAATTTAATTATTTTAAAATATTTTATAATTTTTTTGTAAATTTTGTTAATAAATAATCTGAAATACTAATATGTGTGAATGAATTTCAAATAACCTTGAAATTATTAGCTTTATTATTATTATTATTATTATTATTATTATTATTATTATTATTATTATGATTATTAATATTATTATTAGCTGGGTTTCCATTGCATGTGAAATGAGGGATGGAAATAATACTTTTGAATATAAATTCCTTAAAAAACCCAAAAAGGTTTTTACGCTCGCTTCAATCCCTGCTAAGGGCAGAATCTGATTCAATTCAGTTCAATTCAATTCAATTCATCTTTATTTCTATAGCACTTTTACAATGTAGATTGTGTCAAAGCAGCTTAACATAGAAGTTCTAGTAAATTGAAATTGAAACCGTGTCAGTCCAGTTTTCAGGGTTGAAGTTTAGTTTAGTTCAGTTCAGTGTGGTTTAATTTTCACTGCTGAAAGTCCAAACACTGAAGAGCAAATCCATCGATGCGCAGCTGCACAAGTCCCAAATCCAGCAAGCCATTGGCGACAGCGGCGAGGAACAAAACTTCACCAGTTGACGAAAGTGAAAAAAAAAAAACCTAGAGAGAAACCAGGCTCAGTTGGGCACGACCATTTCTTCTCTGGCCTAATGTCTCTGCAGTCTAGGCGCCAGAGGCTGGAGAACGCTGGACGTCCAATCTGATGTAGCGAACATGACCAATCTCCATTATGGTTATCTTGCTTTTACTACTGGTTGCTAGGTTACCAATACTACAGTGAACCCCTCTAAGGGCTCATTCACTTATGCATTGCTCAGAAATCACGAGGTGCTTGTGACATCTAAAAAAATGTGCTTGATGCTTCAAAAGACACGAGTGTAATGCTCAAAGATGTCCGTCAAGCGCATATTTACATTAAAACAACAATGGAACAGTAGCACATTGAAGAGGAAATATGCGTTTTGTGTGAACGATCCCTAACAACTTGGTGGAAATGCACCTATGATTCGCTTTTTTTTTCTTTATTTGCAAACTTTAAAAAGATTCGCTTCACCTTAGGATGGAAAACCCGCGCTATTGTGATGTTGGTGCTGAAATGAGATATTGTGCAGCTCTTCTTCATGTTCATGCTGTTGCTGGTGGGTGTTTGTGATTGCGTCGGTCGTTCCTATAGTGTAATGTTGTCGAGCGTGAGCTGCAGGGCGATTCAATGAAGTTTAATTACACCTTCTGCTCCCTGGGGAACAGAGAAGATTAGAATAAAATGAAAACGGTGTCGCAGGAGCTGCAGAGCCGTGGTCTTCAGAGACCCGGAAACGTCCAGAGATCCGGTGGGCGCCCACTCAGTAAAAGACTTTGGGTGATTATTTTTAGTCAGTCATTAAGTATTCATAAACGCTTTTTGTATCATATTGCGTAATAGGCCTGTAAGGTTTTGAGGGCTTTCATTGACATTGGAGCTCACCGCAGTCTGTAAAACTGTACAGTGGGCTTAGAATATGAACAATAACTCTTTTCATCTATTTTTTTGTAATCTTTTTAACTCCGTATATGAGTCAAATCAAACAGTTGTTTCATTTATTTAAATTTAATAAAACAAATAATAATCAGCTTTGGGTTTGCCCATATTTGACCCAATATTGAGTTAAAACAACCCAGAATTTGTTTTGGTGTAAATCTTGCCATTTTTATTTTTCTTACAGTTGAGTTTTAATCTAACAAGTCTGACTTTTTGTCCTGCAGAAACAAGTTTACACTCTAAAACTGCTAGGTTGTATTAACCAAATGATGGGTCAAATAGGGTGGCGCAGTGGGTAGCACAATCGCCTCACAGCAAGAAGGTCGCTGGTTCGAGCCTCGGCTCACTTTCCCTCACAAGTCCAAAGACATGCGCTATAGGTGAATTGGGTAAGCTAAATTGTCCGTAGTGTATGTATGTGAGTGAGTGTGGAGTATGGATATTTCCCAGTGATGGGTTGCAGCTGGAAGGGTATCCGCTGTGTAAAACATATGCTGGATAAGTTGGCGGTTCATTCCGCTGTGGCGACCCCAGATTAATAAAGGGACTAAGCCGAAAAGAAAATGAATGAATGATGTATGAGTGTGTATACATGTTTCCCAGTGATGGGTTGCGGCTGGAAGGGCATCCGCTGCGTAAAACATAGGCTGAAACTTTGGGTTTCATGATTTTACAGACTGTAAAGCTGTACCATTTAGAATATGGGCAAAAATGGTTTTAGTCCAACGTTGGGTCACATATAGACAAACCAAAAGTTTGGTTAGTTCGATTAAATTTAAATACCATTTTTAACACAATATTTGGCCCAACATTGGGTTACAGCAACCCAGCAGTCTTCAGAGAGTATTGTTTGTCATTGTATGGACAGAATTGTATTAAAACTAAAACTGCTCTGCTTTAAAAGTGCAGGTTTGGGTGAGACGACATGACATAAGTAAATGATGACAGAATATTCATCCCTTTAACAAGCCTTTTCTTTTGTATTCCAGAAGTCAAACGAGAGCACGCAGCAGTGGTAAAATCTCAGTGTCTGTCACGACTGAAGATAGCTCGCTGACATTTCCTGTTCCATGACATTTCTTCTCCCTCAATTATTATTATGTAGCTGATTAACAGAAAATTATGCGGACACAAGCAAGGCTATTTTGCATGTTCCAAACATATTCTTCAAGTTTTAATTACCAAACGATCCTCCGATTTTACCTCATTATTTCCAATAACCTGCGTTTGTCTTTAATAAGCCATATTCTGTGTATTTTTTTAATGCTGTCAGCTAACATACGTACAGTAGGAGACGGCGAGAGCTTATTATTTTGACTAAAACAAGATGAGATTGTGTTGTTGTGTAGATGGAGATGCGGTCAGGGTCTTTGACTTGACTTGTGCTATTCTCAGAAATGGTGAGCAAACTAATTAAAGACTAATACGTCTGCTTTACATTGACGCGGCCGTCAGGATTGTTCCCATGTGGCAGAAACGCAACCGTTATTGAAATGTTCAGGTCTAAAAATACTAATGGCATGAGGTATGCAATTACTCCGGGGTTGTTCTTGGATGGTGTAAAGATGGAGCAGACTCTATATGTTAGCTGTTTCAAAAGGCTATTATCATCATTCCAGTGCCGCCAGTTGGCATTCCATAGTACAGACTGTTGGTTTTCTGGTTTTCTGTTGTGCTTTTGTTGTTGTGAGGTTTTGCTCTTCTGGTGGAGAAAGGGTTTTTGACAGCTTGTACAAACAGATATATGTATTTCTACTCAGGCACTTTGGGGAAAATGTGCTTGTAACACCAGAAATGATTGTTTTTAAATAAATAGTATATACAGTATATAAAATAGCTACAAATAAGTCAATAAATATCTAAACAGATAAATAAAAATGTAAGCCAACATTAATTGACTTGTTTGCATGTATATTTACATGAGTAAATAAATTAGATAAGCAAATAAATAGGTAAATAAATCGGCTTAGTGCCTTTATTAATCTGGGGTCACCACAGCGGAATTAACCTCAAATTTATCCAGCATATGTTTTACGCAGTGGATGCCCTTCCAGCTGCAACCCATCACTGGGAAACATCCATACACGCTCATTCACATACTTACACTACTGACAATTTAGCTTACCCAATTCACCTATAGCGCATGTCTTTGGACTTGTGGGGGAAACCGGAGCACCCGGAGGAAACTCACGCCAACATGGGGAGAACATTCAAACTCCACACAGAAATGCCAACTGACCCAGCCGAGACTCGAACCAGCGACCTTCTTGCTATGAGGCGATTGTGCTACCCACTACGCCACCGTCTGCCCTATACTTTAGTAACTTATAGTAAATACTATAGTGTGTTTTTAACCATACTGACACCTCCAATAGAGATAGACATGTTGCACAATCAGCTAAAATGTTGCTAGAATTGGTTTTTATGTATGGGCGATATATATATATTCACATACATTACCAAAAACGATTGAGGTCATGTCCATGTGTTGTGCCATAAGTCCATATATTGATTATTGTGACAGGCCTAATTGATAGTGAATAGTTACATTGATCTACTTATCATATTCCAACAAGCTATTATTAAAGAAGACTGATTATAATCTAGCTGACATCAGGTAAAAGAGTTATTTTAATATAAAGATTGAACCTTAATTTAGAAACAAAGTCTGGCATGTGATCTGTCACATTATCGCCCAATATGAAACTTCTGTTTTATCTCCAAGGTTTTGTAGAAGGTTGTTGCTCAGCAACCGCACCAATTGCACAGGAACGACAAAGGTGGCTTCATCCAGACAGGATTTATGCCCAATCACAGCACTGAGACAGCACTGGTTATAGTCAATGACTCATTATTGTCCTCGTGGATCTCTGTGTCTTCAGATCTCAGTGCCATGTTCAAAACTTTGTCCTAACGCTGTCCAGAGAATGCCTTCTGAACTAAAATAACTTTTATTTTAAGTTTAGAAAAAGTGTTTGAGGGACTTTTGAAGATGTAATTAGGCTTGTCACAGTAATCAATATATCGACTTAACACATGGACATGACCTCAATCATTTTTGGTGATGCAATAGATATCGCCCATACATAAAAACCAAGCCTTAGCTGATTGTGCAACATCTCTATCTCTATTTGAGGTGTCAGTATGGTTAACAAACACTCTAGTATTTACTATAAATTACTATAGTATATTTTCATGTGGGTGTCTGACAGCTGAAAATAGATCTGGCAGCAGATATCGCAGCCTCTGTTACTTTTTATCTTGCTCTTTTTTGTTAACATTTATTATTATTTATTTAGGCGGCCATCAGCCTGTCATACTGAGCAGAGCAAAGATGGTTGACGTTGTCCATCCACAAGATGGCGACAGAGGCTGCATAACAAGCCCTTAGAGGAGGAAAAACTCTGTAAATTTCAAACCAAAGCTGATCAAATCATTATAAAACAGATAAGTGACATTATAAGTCGATCTCTCTCTTTTGTATGCTGTAGTGCTGTATTTATACTATAGTAATCTGGTAGTGTTTGCTGTGCTTTGGCTTTTTCTGGGTTAATTATTGTGATATTCTGATTATAACAGAGAAATACTGGGAAATCTCTGTAGACTGATGGCATTTCATGCCGTTCAGCCTTATAATCATATAAATGTGAGCAAAATCACCCGTTTTGTCATCACTTTAGACATTACGCTAGAGAATCATTCAAACACTAGCTCTAAAGTGATGTTTGTGAATGAGCAACGGGTTCTGCTGTTCTGACCGTCAGCTCCAGATGTGAATGAATGGCGGAAGAAAGAAGTTCGTTGTACAAAAATATTTTTGAGACTCTGTGTTTTTATTTATTTTTTATTTACATGATTATGCCGTCGAACTGTTGTATAAATGCAATATCACACTCGTAGGCAGTGCAATATGGCTATATATTGGCCCATGGCCTCGTGCCAACGCTCGCCTCCCACCAGTGCCGATATAAAGCCAACTCGCACTGCTACTCGTGTGATATTGCTCATAAATACGTCGCAGCAAAACAAAATATCGCAACGTCCTATTTTTCCAATATCGTGGAGCCCTAATATACAGTACAAGAATATGTTCTGTTCTCATTTGTAAGTCACTTTGGACAGAAGTGTCTGCTAAATGTAATTGTAAAAATGAATGTAAATTAAGGCATCTCACAAAGTTTTGATTTAAGATATGTTTCTGATTTGCTTGTGCATGTGTATTGCCATTTCTTGGCAAGATAAAGGAATTTGTTTATCTGTCTCTAAGAATGGCCCAGATTTTCTCTGATCTAATAAATCCAAGTGGTTTGCAGCAGACAATGTGAATACATCAGCAATATTTGAATCTAATTTCACGTTTTGTCATCCATTTAATGCAATTATTCGAATGTGCGTGTGGATTCGCAGTAGGTTTATTTCTGAATTCCTGTATAAAAATGATTGACTATGAAAGACCGTTTGTTTATCCGTTGTTTAAGCGATAATTCCTGTATTTTACTAACATGACTTTAAAGAGAGGGTTTATGCGAGGAAAAGAAATCTTGTGTGACGTTTGGATGATTGTGAGGCTTAATGGTGGAAAGTGAGAAGGAAGAGATCAAACGTATTGACCAATAAACCATCAGACGTCTCTTTATGAGGAAACATGATACACACTGAGAGAATTTCCCCACATATCCTGCCACACACATGCACACACATACACTTACACACGTACATACACAGCTATCTTTAGGGGGAATTTTTATATGCGTATTTATTTTTATACAGTTGAAACTGAATATCTTATCCCCTGCCCCTAAACCCAACCATCACAGAAAACAACCTGTAATTTTACATTTTCAAAATATTAAATTCTGTGTGATTTATGAGTCGTTTTCCTCATGCACTCTCAGGAATAACGGTACAAAAGCTGTCGCTGGGGTGGTATCTTTTCAAAGCTACACTTTTGTAACTTACAGGTGCATATTGGTACCAAAGATTTTGTACCTTTTAGTTATACTTTTTTTTGTACCCACATTCATTCATTCATTTTCTTTTTCGGCTTAGTCCCTTTATTGATCAGGGGTGACCACAGCGGAATGAACCGCCAACTTATCCAGCATATGTTTTAAGCAGCGAATGCCCTTACAGCTGCAACCCATCACTGGGAAACATCCATTCACACTCATACACTAAGGACAATTTAGCTTACCCAATTCACCTGTACTGCATGTCTTTGGAATTGTAGGGGAAACCGGAGCACCCGGAGGAAACCCACACCAACACTGGGAGAACATGCAAACTCCACACAGAAATGCCAACTGAAATGCATGTACACATATGCATGCACAGATTCAAATGCAAGCATGCGCGCACACACACTGCACACACCGACAAACACTGATGAACAGACACGCATATCACACATACAAACACAGATGCGCTCACACCCACACACACACACGCACATACACCACATATACATACACACACACACACACACACACACACACACACTACACACACCACAAACACATACTACAAAACAACACACACACACACACACACACACACACACACACACACACACAAACACACACACCCCGACCACACCACAAACACATACTACACACA
>CAIGQW010055024.1:20812211-20826446 GCA_903798125.1 Danio choprae | reverse complement strand
ACACACACACCCCGACCACACCACAAACACATACTACAAAAACAACACACACACACACACACACTTTTGCTATTTGTAATCATCCCAGTTAGTCTTGATAGATATGTACAGTACTGCAGGCATTTGTCGGCCCCAGTGCTGTGCTTGATAATTACAGTGTGCCGCCACTGACCTCGCTGTATATCTGTGGAATGAACAGAGCTTCATATCAGCATGGCCATTTACTAACCGGCGCCTCTTCTGCTTTCTTCTCCTTTCTTGAGTCTAATGAGACCATAAACACTTTAGTGACAATAAATTGATTCAGAATTGGTAACTTTGGTTTCAGACCTATCCCTCAGCTGTTTGTGTTCGCTTAGTTCAGGGTTAAAGAACCATTGTTTCTCAATTGGGCTTGTTAAAAAGGCCTTGTAATGCTTGTAGTAAATGTTGCCCTTTTCCTTGTATCTGTTTGTGCATGCACAGAGATGGGCAGTATTTTATTTTCAGTAAATGTATTTGAGGCAGCACGGTGGCTCAGTGGTTAGCACTGTCACCTCACAGCAAGAAGGTTCCTGGTTCGAGTCCCGGCTGGGCCAGTTGGCATTTCTGTGTGGAGTTTGCATGTTCTTTAATTCCAAAGACATGCACTATAGGTGAACTGGATTAACTAAATTGGCCGTAGTGTATGAGTGTGTGTGAATGTTAGTGTGTATGGATGTTTCCCAGTGATGGATTGCGGCCGGAAGGGCATCCGCTGCGTAAAACAAATAGTTGGCGGTTCATTCCACTGTGGCGACCCCTGATAAATAAGGGACTAAGCCGAATACATTCGATGAGCAAGTATTTGTAATTTGTAACTAAATAATTTTTTTATTGTTGTACAGTAATACTACAGGGCTGCACAGTGGCTCAGTGTTTAGCAGTGTGCCTCACAGCCAGAAGGTAGCTGGTTCAAGTCCCAACTGGGCCAGTTGGCATTTCTGTGTGGAGTTTGCATGTTCTCCCTGTGTTGGCGTGGGTTTCCTTCGGGTGCTCCGGTTTCCCCCACAAGTCCAAAGAGTGAATTGAATGAACTAAATTGTCTGTAGTGTATGAGTGTGTGTGTGTGCAAGTGAGAGTGTATGGGTGTTCCCAGTACTGGGTTGCGGCTGGATGGGTGTCCGCTGCATAAAACATATGCTGGAATAGTTGGCGGTTCTGTCTGCTGTGACGACCTCTGAAATAGAGACTAAGCGAAAGGAAAATGAATAAATGAGTAATACTACACTACTAATACTATACTAATATATACTAATACTAACAGTACATATTATACTACACTCCGTAAACATCATATAACCTTGACTTTTTTATTGCTTTTGCTTTTTGGATGTGCAGGTTTTCACATGATGAAGAAGGTGTATGTACAGTACAGACGAAGGCAAAATTATTAGCCCTCCTGTGAAATTTGTATTCTTTTGCAAATATTGATCAAGTTATTTCCACAGTATTTCAAATTATATTATTTCTTCTGGAGAAAGTCTTATATCTTTTAGGATGTTTTTAGGCATTTTTTTAATTTGATCTCGAATGGCTAATAAACCCCTCTTCAATTCAATTCATGTTTATTTCTGTAGCGCTTTTATAATTGTGTCAAAGCAGCTTAACATAGGAGTTATAGTCAATTGAAACCGTGTCAGTCCAGTTTTCAGAGTTAAAGTTCAGTTTAGTTCAGTTCAGTGTGGTTTAATTTTCAGTGCTGAAAGTCCAAACACTGAAGAGCAAATCCATCGATGCACAGCTCCAAGTCCCAAACCAAGCAAGCCATTGGCGACAGCGGCGAGGAACAAAACTTCACCAAGTGACGAAAGTGAAAGAAAAAAAATCCTCGAGATAAACCAGGCTCAGTTGGGCACGACCATTTCTCCTATGTCCAAACTTATTGTGCAGAGCTGCAGTCTAGGCGCCAGAGGCTGGAGAACGCTGGACGTCCATCGTGGAGAAGCTTCAGGTGCGAGTAGGTCAACGGGTGTTCAGGCTGGCTCACAAAATCAATGCGGAGACTCGTCTGTCACTGGGGTCTTTCAGGATTTTTTTTTTCACGCTTGTCTTAAAAACTTGCCTAATTAACCTGACTTGCCTACACTTTAAAAGAATATCCCTAAATTAGCAGATTTCCATATTTTGTGATTCATGTTTTTATTTTTCTCTATTTATTTATGCTTTTGTGTTGCATTATAGAAGCTTGATTTTTCTTCTGACTTTTAACCTCGAAAAGTTCCAAAAAAGTGACTTTTATTAGCATTTGTATTAGTGTAAAGTGATACACTAATACAGCTGCCATCCAATCCACCCTCTGCACTTCAATCACCGTCTGGTTCGGCTCAGCTGCCAAAACCCACCTCCGCAGACTACAGCGAATAGTCCGGACAGCTGAACGAATCACTGGCACTACCCTTCCTACACTTCAAGAACTGTACTCTTCCAGAGTGAGTAAAAGGGCTTACAAAATCACTCTGGACCCCTCACACCCAGCGCACTTCCTGTTTGAACTGTTACCGTCTGGTCGGCGCTACAGAGCACCAAGCACAAAAACAGCCAGACACAGGAAAAGTTTCTTTCCTCAGGCCATCTACCTCATGAACAGTTCAATATTCCCCTACTGTGCAGTAAACGTGCAATACTTTCTCATACGTACTCGTACACAGCACCTTATAACAATATACAGTGCAATACTTTCTCCACACAGTTGTACACAGCACCTTATAACTTGTATATTTATAACAAATCTGCACATACAATTCAACATCCAGAGCTTTTGACTGATTGCATCTCTGTTTAATGTTTGCCTATTTTTTCATATTTATTTCGTGTTGTCACTGTTCACTTTATGTACACTGGAAGCTTCTGTAGCCAAAACTAATTCCTTGTTTGTGTAAGCACACTTGGCAATAAAACCCATTCTGATTCTGATATATTGTCTGGGTTGGTGTTGTATATTACACTACAAAAACCTTGTAATAAACTGCCAGTACATTTATTATTTTACAGAATTATTTCTCTCTATATTATTTCTTATACATTATATTATTTCAAACAACTAAAATGTCAAAAAAGTCACTTTGTGAAACTGTAGAGTTGAATTTTCAACATCAAAAGTCGACAGAGCAGAGATCAACATCCCATAATGCAATACACAACCGTAAATACACAGAAAACACACAAAATGCGGAAACTGATAATTAACATATTTTTTACACTGTAGTTAACTTAGTTAAGGCTTAAAATCACACTTTATGATGAATACAGGTATCTTGCAAAATAACTAGTAAAATATTATGTACTGTCATCATGGCAAAGACAAAACTCATTTATTCATTTTCTTTTCGGCTTAGTCCCTTTATTAATCTGGGATCGCCACAGCGGAATGAACCGCCAACTTATCCAGCATATGTTTTACGCAGCGGATGCCCTTCCAGCCTTCCATCACTGGGAAACATCCATACACACCCATTCACACACATACACTACGGCCAATTTAGCTTACCCGATTCACCTATACCGCATGTCCTTGGACTTGTGGGGGAAACCGGAGCACCCGGAGGAAACCCACGCAAACACGGGGAGAACATGCAAACTCCACACAGAAACGCCAACTGACCCAGCCGAGGCTCGAACCAGCGACCTTCTTGCTGTGAGGCGATTGTGCTACCCACTGCGCCACCGTGCTGCCGCAAAGACAAAATAAATTCGTTAAAAAATAATATGTTTAAATTCACATTAGGTCTGATAATTTTGTCTTCAACTGTATAAATATATATTTATATGTCTTCGAGCATCTAATGTCACGTGTTTCCAAACATGTTCACCAATAGTAGCATGCTTTCATTGGGTCTGGCAGCTTTTTAATGAGTATGTCAGATTAATTCTGACACTCTCTAAACCTGATGCTCAGGAGTCTAACCTTTCAAGAGCAAAATTAAAATCCGTCCCATCGCTCATTAAGTATGTTAATGCATGCAAACGAATGGATGCCATGTGTTTGACCCTACCAAGGACATCCTCTGTCCGCATCTCAGAAAGGCTATCTGCTCCTCTGAACAGAAAATACAGTAAGAATACTTACTGAAACCACATTGATTTCTCTTTTGAACGCTGCATGCTACTTATGATGATTGTCTTTTTTTTTGGCATGTAAAAAAATGTCAAGCTCCATCTTCATTTTCATCTCCATTTAATCTCTTTCTTCAAAATACTACTCATTCATTCATTCATTCATTCATTCATTCATTCATTCATTCATTTTCCTTTGGCTTAGTCCCTTTATTCATCAGGGATCGCCACAGCAGAATGAACTGGCAACTATTCCAGCATATGTTTTATACAGCGGATGCCCTTTCAGCTGCAACCTAGTATTGAGAAACACTCACTCACTCTCACATTCACACACACTCATACACTATACGGCCAATTTAGTTTATTCAATTCACCTATAGCGCATGTGTTTGGACTGTAGGGGAAACCGGAGCACCCGGAGGAAACCAACATGAGGAGAACATGCAAACTCCACACAGACCAGACCACAAACTCCACGCCAACTGACCCAGCCGGGACTCGAACCAGTGACCTTCTTGCTGTGAGGCGACAGTGCTAACACTGAGCCACCATGTTGCCCATTCATTCATTCATTCATTTTCTTTCGGCTTGGTCCCTTTATTAATCTGGGGTCGCCACAGCGGAATGAACCGCCAACTTATCCAGCATATGTTTTACGCAGCGGATGCCCTTCCAGCTGCAACCCATCACTGGGAAACATCCATACACACTCATTCACACTCATACACTACGGCCAATTTAACTTACCCAATTCACCTATAGCGCATGTCTTTGGACCCGGAGGAAACCCACGCCAACACGGGGGGGAACATGCAAACTCCACACAGAAATGCCAACTGACCCAGCCGAGGCTGGAACCTTCTTGCTGTGAGGCGATCGTGCTACCCACTGAGCCACCGTGACTAAAATAAAAGATTATAATATTAGCTGAATTTCTGCTAATTAGTCAACTCAGCATTAGTCTTTATCTGAAAATTAAGTATACTGTAGATATTTGCTTAATGTACTGTACCATGTCTTCTTAATTAAGCCCAAGTGAGAATATTGGTTGAATAACTTACATTTTTTGCTCATCCGACATTTCATTAATTGGCCATTTGAAAGTGCATACAGCTTTTCATAGTTAAATATATTTCTTTACTTGTGTCTTTTTAGATTTTTACACCTTTTTGATTCATCTCGCATATGTTTACCAGTTGAACAAATCAACACATTCTGAAATGTTTGGTCATTACATGAACATCTGATAGATGATAATAAATAATAAGCAGGGTCACAGATTGCAATTAGGTTTTATTAGTTTTTTTTTATGAACTAGTATAAACAATACTTAGAATTTGTTAATCATAATTATTATTATTTACTAATGCATTATTAAGATCCAAAGTCATGCTCGTTAACATAAGTTAATGCACAGTGAGTCAGGGATGGCCAGTATTTATGATACATGTATTTCAAATACAAAATAGTATTTTGTAATTTGTATTTGATAGGGTTGATGAAAATGGCTTAATTCATTCTTTTTCTTTTCGGCTTAATCCCTTTATTAATCTGGGGTCGCCACAGCGGAATGAACCGCCAACTTATCCAGCATATGTTTTATGCAGCGGATGCCCTTCCAGCTGCAACCCATCACTGGGAAACATCCATACACACTCATTCACACACATACACTAAGGCCAATTTAGCTTACCCAATTCACCTATAGCGCATGTGTTTGGACTGTGGGGGAAACCGGAGCACCCAGAGGAAACCCATGCGATCACGGGGAGAACATGCAAACTCCACACAGAAACGCCAACTGACCCAGCCGAGGCTCGAACCAGCGACCTTCTTGCTGTGAGGCGATCGTGCTACCCACTGCGCAACCGTGATGCCCAAAATGGCTTAATATTTTGTCTCAAAATACATTAGTGTCTTGTATTTTTGTAGTTTCAAAATACTGTAAAATACTTTGCAAGAACTAAACTGAGACTCTTCCAGTTAAAGAAGAAATGAAAAAAATCTTGGGAGAAAGGGTATACTGTACAAATAACGGATGATTGCCGATGTAGATCGCAAACAAATAAGACAAACAACATTAAAATAAGTCCCACACTGACGATACCTACAATTCATTGGTTTCAAATACCAGTAGCTGATCTGCAGGTGCACTGTATGAAGATGAAATATGTATGCCTAAAGATGTTAAAATGTCACAATATAGGAAACACAAATATTTAATAATACTCCAGTCTATACAGACTGGTCAAACACTCCAGACTCCCGTTACACGGCAGCAGCAGGATATATATGAGTTTATTTGCAAAAACAGATATTTTTGTAATTTTAAGATATCATATAGGGCGGCACGGTGGCGCAGTGCGTAGCACAATCGCCTCAGAGCTAGAAGGTCTTTCTCCCCGTGTTTGCATGGGTTTCCTCCGGGTGCTCCGGTTTCCCCCACAAGTCCAAAGACATGCAGTACAGGTGAATTGGGTAAGCTAAATTGTCCGTAGTGTATGAGTGTGAATGGGTGTGTATGGATGTTTCCCAGTGATGGGTTGCAGCTGGAAGGGCATCCGCTGCGTAAAACATATGCTGGATAAGTTGGCGGTTCATTCCGCTGTGGCGACCCCAGACTAAAAAAGAGACTAAGCCGAAAAGAGTATGAATGAATGAAGATATCATTTGTATGTGGAGTTTTTTTAGACGTTTTCAGAAATCATGTGTTTACATTGAGTATAGAAGAGTTTAATTGCAAATTCTGTGAACAAAAAAAATAAAGTGAACTTCATATAGGCCTGTCACCCTTTTAATGATGGGAATTTTACTGGTCACGCAATGGGTGGAATCTTAATCAACATATAGTGCAATGTTCTGGCTCATTATCTGCATTAAATGATTTAAACCATAGGATATCGTCTTCAAGACAGGACTTTCTGTATGAATTTTGTCCAAAATTTATACTAATCTCAAAGAGAAACACAAAGGTACCAAAGTTACCTTTGTGTTACAAGTTCAACTCACTAACCATAATGCCACAACCCCCTATAGGTGAAGAAGTGGCCGAGAACATTTGTTGTTATCCAACATTGTTTACTTTACTAAGTCAGTTTAATGGTGAAGGGATTGATCCAATAGGTCTGTTGATGGATGGTTTGCGAAGACATTTCTTGCTACCTTTTTTAAAGTACTTTGTAGTATTTTTTAAATACAGTATTTTATTTTGATACTTGTGGCTGCTGTATTTTGTAGTTTATTTTGATACACTTAAAATTGGTGTATTTGGTATTTTATTTTAAAATACATTTCAATGTATTTTTGCCCATCCCTGCCGCGAGTTAGTAAGAACCAACAACGAACAACTGTACTTTCATTAACATTAAATAACATGAATAAATGCTGTAATAAATGGATTGTTCATTGTTTGTTCACGTTAGTAAATAAATCAACTAATATTTAGCTAATTGTCACGCTCGGGTGAGGGACATGAAGGTAGGAGAACGCGAGATTAAACGAACACGAATTTATTAACAAACACTTACTACAAACACAGGCACTGGAAGAAACAGGAAACTCAGGAAGGACATGGGGTGACGACAGCATGGACAATACACCGGGCATAGACACTACAACAACGCAATGACACTACAATACCGGACAATGAACGTGACAAACTGAGGGGTATAAATACAAGAGGGGTACATTGAAAACGGCGGGAAAACAGAACAAAGGAATCACATGACAAGGGAAGCACATGGAGCACAATAACAGAACCCTGACACTAATGGAACTTACCATAGGCTACTAAGTAAGTTACCATGCAACTAAAGTGTTACCATAATCAATTATAATGTAGTTGTGTGTAGTATTGTATAGATGTTTGGATGAGACAAACTGCAGTTGATATTATAGATAATGCTAAGTGAGTTTGGATTAACGCATCTGGTGTTTTTTTTATATTGGGTTTCAACAGGGGCCTCACAGTGGCGCAGTGGGTAGCACGTTCGCCTCACAGCAAGAAGTCGCTGGTTCGAGCCTCGGCTGGGTCAGTTGGCGTTTCTGTGTGGAGTTTGCATGTTCTCCCTGTGTTGGCGTGGGTTTCCTCCGGGTGCTCCGGTTTCCCCCACAAGTCTAAAGACATGCGCTATAGGTGAATTGGGTAGACTAAAAATTGTCCGTAGTGTATGAGTGTGAATGGGTGTGTATGAATGTTTCCCAGAGATGGGTTGCAGCTGGAAGGGCATCCGCTGCGTAAAACATATGCTGGATAAGTTGGCGGTTCATTCCGCTGTGGCGACCCCAGATTAATAAAGGGACTAAGCCGAAATGAAAATGAATGAATGAATGAATGGGTTTCAACAGTACAATTCTATTAATAACCATAACATTGGATGACATCAAGTACAATAATAAACATGGAAATGAAAAAATAAGAAATAAAATAAAACAAACAATACTACTAATAAAACAATAGTAAAAAAAGAGGAAAAAACAAGGTACAGAGAGGCATCAAATTAAATAATACTCACAAAGTCTTTATAAAATTTCAGTTTTTACACTTTTTTACTATAAAGATTTTGTAATGTAGTAATTAAACAATTTAAGTCACAAAGAAAATTCTGCAAATTGGGTAATGATGACGAAAATGTACATTTGTGAATATTTGGGCCTTGTGGTCGAGTTTATTCCCACGGTACCTGGCCAGGCTTAGCGCAAAGGAGCAACGTGGGACCATCCTCCTGCAGGCCCACCACCTGCAGGGGGAGCCGTAAGGGGCTGGTGCATTGTGGAACGGGTGGTGGTCGAAGGTTAGGACTACGAAAAGGGGTTCTCTCCTAAGACTGCTGCCCCCGCGACCCGCCCCGGAAAAGCGGTTGAAAATGAATGAATGAAAGAACATAATATTAGGCCATTAAAATAAATAAATTGCCTATAAATTCTGTTATGTTTGTCATAAGAAAAGTAACAAATTATATCACACATGGAAAATTTGATGTTTAGCTTACATTTTGATGTAAACAAACCCGATAAATCAGATCAAAACACTTTAACGTGGGTATTTGACAAAAAGATGATCAATCGATTCGATACTTGAGTTACACTTTTAAGTGTAATTCTGTAACTTTGTTGGGAACATAGAATTTGTATAACGCATCTGGTGTTTTTGAAGTGGTACTTGAGCTTGTGACGGAACCAGTGACAGTGTGCGTGTGTGTGTGCGTGTGTGTGTGTGTGTGTGTGTGTGTGTGTGTGTGTGTGTGTGTGTGTGTGTGTGTGTGTGTGTGTGTGTGTGTGTGTGTGTGCGCGCATTCAAGGGGGCGCTATTGCTCCAGCAGAGATGATGCTGAATGTGATGAAGCGCTGCAAAAAGTTTGTGCAGGTCATGAGGAATACAACCTCACCCATTTCATTTCTAAAAGTTTCACACGTGAGACAACGTCATTTTAAAAATAATTTTGAGCCACTTAATAATCATATTAACACACAGAAGAGTGAAAAATATCAATATCTATAGTGCCGCGCTGTCATAAATGACTGCGCATTCCCGTGGAGAGAGCGCGCGCGAGCGGTTATGATATGGATGTCACAATTGCACGATTTTAATTGTTCAGCATACAGAACAACAACAAAAAGGTCTCACGTGTGCGGTTATGATGTGGATGTCATAATTTTACGATTTTGTTATGGTTTTGAATTGTTAAATATTCAGCATGTACAAAAAAAAAGAAAAGAGCTGGCGTGTGCGCGCATTCAGGTGTTGACAGAAGCCTAGTAAGAGTCGGTGAGGAGGGAGAGGGTGTGTGTATATGAGAGAGAGAGAGAGAGAGAGAGAGAGAGAGAGAGAGAAAAGCACGCGCTCTCTCCCAGTGCACTTTGCAGTAAGTTGCGGGCGGCTGTTGCTGGCGTGGCGGTTGCTGGTCGCGCGCGCAGGGAACTTTAACACGCTGGATCCCAAAGTCCGTCTCTCTCACCTGCGCAGTTCGGAGCTGCCATGGATTTCGCGGCCGGATTTACTATCCTAATCACATTGCCGATCTTTCTGCAGACGAACGGCCTTTATATCTCCAGTAGCATAGGTACGTGCAGCTGTCTTTACCTATTTGCACTTGCATCCCATCGCGAGCTGTCCTGTCCGGTACCACCCCAGTGCGCATCAGCCCTGGATCTCTGCGCACGGTCTCTCCCCCATCCCCGAAACTTGTGGCACGGGCTATTCCTGCTGTTTTACAATAATTATCCTCTGGAGCTTTGCGTGAAATCCAAACAGCAGCCGTGGCATTCTCGCGTGCTGTGTCATTGTTTCTACTGTTTGTTGTGAAGTGTGCTTGTTTCACATGCTGCTGGGGATCATTCTCGCCGCAGATTTGTGCTGGAAATGTTGTGTTTCATGTGTTTATTTCTATCTTCTTCTCGCGTTTGCGATCTTTGACAGACGCTCTGGCTATCGATATCGATCTGTCTGAGAGCGGAAGTATTGCAGGATATTGATTTCAAATAATAATAATAATAATAATAATAATAATAATAATAATAATAATA
This sequence comes from Danio choprae, assembly GCA_903798125.1. Classification (NCBI taxonomy): domain Eukaryota; kingdom Metazoa; phylum Chordata; class Actinopteri; order Cypriniformes; family Danionidae; genus Danio; species Danio choprae. Next base: position 20,815,844 of record CAIGQW010055024.1, on the reverse strand, counting down.
ATAAAAAGGTCCCCGTTCTGTTCTCCACCCTTTAAGAGCGTTTACACAAAACGCTTTAATACAGAAACTTTAACTTTTGGTTTCGGGTGAGAAACACTGAATGTTTACTGTTTGATGCTGCAACTTTTGGTTTGCGGGTGACTTGTTGTGATTATTATGTGAGTTCGAGATTGTGATAAATGTAAGTGCTCTCTCTCTTTAGAGATGCACATGCAGAGCTCAGCATCACTTTGAACTGACATATCGGATGGGTTTCAAAACCTAGTGAGCTGCCTACCTAGACAGCATTTTAATGCATCATGTAGGTGGGCGCAATGCTTTTGAGCATTATAGGTAACTTGAGCATTTTAAAGATAGTGTTGGGCTTAATATGTGTTGTGCATCGATTGATATACAGTAGGGATCGGGTTTGTGGAACAATTTGAACATCATTTCTAGGCTTCATAGGTGTGTTCAGGATTTGTGTGTTGAAGGATAGGAGCATTTGTGCATTATGTGTTAAATGTGTGTGCGACATTTATGTGCATCAGGTGCATTAAGTCTTGTATCATATGCGCACATGGCACATTCATAGGTGCATGCAGTATTTCTGGGAATCATAGGGGAGTAATAAAATTATATATGAGCGAGCAGTTCAATAAAGTTTCATGTGGCACTTCTAGGATCATGTGTCCGTGTGACGATTTGTGCATCAGGTGCATTAAATATTTTTTGTATTACATGTGGATGTGGCCCTGAAGGACTTGCACTGTAAAAAACATGAAGGAATTAAGTTAACTTATTAGTTTTTACAAAGTTAAGTGGATTGAACTTAAAAGGTTGTTTCAGCTCATTTTTTAAATGAGTAGCTTAAACAAACAGCAAACATCATTTTTTAAATAAGTCTACCAAGCATCTGGCTGTCATTGAAAACAACAAGGCATATTGAGAAGGGTGCATTTATTTATCTCATTCTTTCACGAAGGGAGGCAGATGTATAATTACAGACAGACTAACATAACACACTTTTTCATCCCGTCTCGCACAGTCTGTGCACAAACAGGCGCCGTTAAATCTGAAAATGATGGTGTCAAACAAGTGTTAATGTGTTTCTTCACCCAGACCTGTCTGACCCGCTGCATCTCGTGTGCATTTACTCGCTGCATGGAGAGGAATGTGCATTTGAAGTGTCAACATAAACACGTCTAAATTTAATTCGCCGTGCCAGAAGAAACAATGTTTCTGCAAGCCGTCACAAGAAAAGCAGCATAGTGACATTTAGGGCTGCATGATAGTGAACGAATCTGACTTTGCGATATGAATACGATTCCACCATATGGCTTGAATAGCTCTATTTGGAAATAAATCATTTATTTAGATTGATTGGGTTGGTTTTTTTAAGGGTGTAAATCATGTATAACAAATAAACTAATTGCAAGCAAAACAATTACAATAGAGCAATGAAAACAGTGCTTTGTGGTTTTTCCGGAGAGTCAAACAGTATTCAGGTACAGAAACTATTTAGTCTTCATCGTATTAATTCAGTAAAATTATTCGGCATTTAAGTTACTAATGTGGGGCAGCACGGTGGCGCAGTGGGTAGCACAATCGCCTCACAGCAAGAAGGTCGCTGGTTCGAGCCCCAGCTGGGTTAGTTGGTGTTTCTGTGTGGAGTTTGCATGTTCTCCCCGTGTTTGCGTGGGTTTCCTCCGGGTGCTCCGGTTTCCCCCACAAGTCCAAAGACATGCGGTACAGGTGAATTGGGTAAGCTAAATTGTCCGTAGTCTATGAGTGTGAATTGGTGTGTATGGATGTTTCCCAGTAATGGGTTGCGGCCGGAAGGGCATCCGCTGCGTAAAACATATGCTGGATAAGTTGGCGGTTCATTCCACTGTGGCGACCTGAGATTAATAAAGGTACTAAGCTGAAAAGAAAACATGCAAATGACAAAGTTTCACTCTGTTATGGTTATACCGTGCAATGACTTCCACAAATCTTATGTATTCTCAACTGTTGTGCTGATCAACTATAATCCCAACTCAAAATTGCATATCCTGTGATGTGACTACTGCAGACACACACACATTGCAGTATCGATGCTGAAACGATATATTGTGCAGGCCTAGTAGTGACTTTCATTATGCAGTGGAGGAAATAAGTATTGAACACGTCATATTTTTCCCTGGGAATGGTATTTCTAAAGGAGCTGTTGACATGGAATTAAACCAGGTTTAAAATAAAAATAAAAACAAAAACAAGCTAGTTATGTGTAATAACAATGGAATGACACAAGAAGAAAGATCTGAACTACTGAAATGTATTTAATACTTTATATAAAAGGCTTTTTGGTGATGGCAGCTTAAAGACGCCTCTCATGTGGAGAATGAAGTCACATGCATTGCTCAGGTGTGAGTTGTTGTTGTTTATTTCACAGACATCAACAGAGTGTAAAAATCTTGATGGTTCTGTGGGTCTCAAATCTGATCTTTAATGTGTTTTGGATCATTGTCTTGCTGAAATGTCCACCCTGGATTCGTCTTCATCCTTCTGCTAATGCAGATGTTGGACTGAAGCAGCTGATATTCATTTACACTGAGGAAGGGCACTGAGGAAGGGCAGGGGGTGGCTGAAGAACTACTGAGAGATTTCAGCTGCTGTCTGGGCTTTCACTGCACCTTCCTTTCTTTATGTGTTCAATACTTTTTTCCCTGTATCATTTAATTTTTTTTACGCATAACTTCATTTGTATACTAATTAGTTTTGTTTTCTTTGCATATATGGATTTCTTTGGTTGTTACTATCAAGTCAACGGCACCTTTAGAAATATGTTTTCTGAGAAAAACCATGACGTGTTCAATGCTTATTTCCCCCACTGTAGATGCCAATGCTGTAGCGTTGACTGGCTGTGTTTGTGTACAGATTCCCTGCAGCATGTTCTGGGGGACTATGGACTGGTGAAGCCCGTTCTGACGGATGCAGAAGGCCGCTTCGTGTCCCATGCAGTATCAGTCGGTCCAGCAGACGGGCAGTTCCGTAGGCGCTGGAGAAGAGAGGCGGCATCGGCCGACCACGCCCACCATGAGTTCGGAGGAGACGCCTTTCAGCGCCTCTACTACAACCTGACCGTCTTCGGCCGGGAGTTTCACCTGCGACTGCGCCGCAATGAGCGCCTGGTGGCTCCCGGAGCCAAGATGGAGTGGCAGGAATCTGGCGGCTCACGGTTCGAGCCTTTGCAGAGTGGCTGCTTGTATGTGGGAGACATTACGGACATACAGGGAGCATCGGTGGCTATCAGTAACTGCGACGGCCTGGTGAGTATACCTGGTAGTCTATATTTGTGTGTGCTTTCCAGTTTGTCCTGTTAGAGCAGGGTTACCCAACTTTCAACACACCTACCTGGAAGTTTCTAGTATACCTAGAAAGAGCTTCATTAGCTGGTTCAGGTGTGTCTAATTGGGGTTGGAAGTAAACTCTGCAGGACACCAGCCCTCCAGGACCGAGTTTGGGCACCCCTGTGTTAGAGGGATAGTTCATAGGGTCACTTGTTCCTTAAGTCTTTGAGTTTCTTCTGTTGAACACAAAGAAGAGATCTTCAAAAATGTTGAAAACATTTTTTTCCTACTATGCATGTTGACTGGTTCTTCAGATATATAT
>CAIGQW010055024.1:20736210-20758216 GCA_903798125.1 Danio choprae | reverse complement strand
CTGTCTGTCTGTCTGTCTGTCTGTCTGTCTGTCTGTCTTATAGTTCTGTCTGTCTGTCTGTCTGTCTGTCTGTCTGTCTGTCTGTCTGTCTTATAGTTCTATCTATCTATCTGTCTGTCTGTCTGTCTGCCTATCTATCTTATAGTTCTATCTATCTATCTATCTATCTATCTATCTATCTATCTATCTATCTATCTATCTATCTATCATTCTATCGTTCTATCTATCGTTCTTTCTATTTATTGTTCTAGCTATCGTTCTATTATTTTATCCATCCATCCATCCATCCATCCATCCATCCATCCATCCATCATCCATCCATAATCTATTTGTCCATCCATCCATCCATCCATCCATCCATCCATCCATCCATCCATCCATCCATCCATCCATCCATAATCTATTTGTCCATCCATCCATCCATAATCTATTTGTTCATCCATCCATAATCTATTTGTCCATCCATCCATCCATCCATAATCTATTTGTCCGTCCGTCCCTCCATCCATCCATCCATCCATCCATCCATCCATCCATCCATCTATTATTCTATCGTTATGTCTGCCCATCTGTCTGTCTGTCTCTCTGTTTATCCCCTGTTAGCATTTCCTGTTTTTGTTTTAGATTCTCATTTTCCAACACCGTTCGCGTTGGACTGAGTGTGAGATTTTTCTGTTCAGTGTCTGAATAAATTAGCATGAAACACCAGACAGTCCTAATAAGGGCCGTCATCCATGTTTCAGTGTGAAATGTGAAAAGTCTGTGCTCCAACATATCATTATACAAACAGCCTGCTTGCTGCAGTTTCCCAGGGTACCTGCAGTTTGGTCGGTTTGTTAGAGATCTTCCTCAAGTCCTTTTACAGCGGCTGAGGCTTAACTTTACAGACATGACCTTGGTGGAAACTGAATGCAAATAAGACGGGCTTTGTGCAGCGTAGTCAAAGACGATATGCGTCTCACACTGGTTGCTTTCATTAAAGTATTCTTGTAAACAGCCAACAGACTTGCAGATGATAAACATGCACTTTAAGAGTTTACAATCTTATTTGCATGCAATTTAATACGTGTTACTTGCATTTCAGCTCGTTTTTACTTGTATCTATTTCACACATATTCCGTTTTCATTTCTCTCAGGCTAATCTGATGCAAAAATATATTTCGCAATTCATTCACATGCATAAATTTGCACATCCTATTGTGTAATCATAATTAATGTACTTGCAGGTTTCGAATAACAGTTGCAAGCAGAACGGGGCCCAATAATAAGAAATAAACTTTTGACAGTGTTCAATTTAGGCCCTTGGAAGGAGACCCTGAGCCCTTCTCTTGCTGTATTCCCCAAACACACATCCTCTGAGACAAGCAATGGCTTCCGCACAAGTTTTCTGTCTTTTGCATGCATGGAGATAAAATTCTGTTCTTGGATGAAAGAAAAAAAAAGGAAAAGCATGGCACCTGCCTAGACGGAGTAGGACAGGGAAATGAGTGTCGTTTTTGCTCATTAAAATTGTGGAGTGATGACAGAAGGAGAGAAAAAATGAAAAGGCTAACTAGAGGTTTTCGCTTTGCCTTAAGGGTCCGTCACAGCTTGGGGAAGCAGCGGTGGAGCCCGGGGTATTAAAAGTCCACCAAATGTCAATGATCTCTGTGTGATTTAAATGGCGGAATGGAGATATCATTGGAGATTTCTAGTACAATCACAGTAATGGGAGGTAATGAGCGCTTTCATAATGTTAGATCTGTCTGAAGGAGAGGGAGAGCAATTGAGGGAGATTAAGAAAGAGGGAAAAAAATGGCAAGATCACAAGATGAGAAGAATAATTGTGTGACGCTGATTTTCCTTAAAGCAGCAAGGCAGTGAGTATCGCTAAAATAACAACATGGAAATTCATGATGGTCTTGTAGGCGTTGTATTTAATGTGTTATAAATGTAAAGTACTATTATTTAACATAGGCAAATAGACACTAGATATGTATATTAGCTTTCATAAAATTTTAAATATTTCAATATAAGCTTATAGTTTTGCAACATATCGTATCGCAACCTCTGTATCATGATATCGTATCGCCAGATTCTTGCTAATACTCAGCCCTAGTTTGCATACAGCTATGCTAAAATTTGTTTTTGTAACTATTATAACCATATTGTTAACTGGAGGATTGCTCTAACTGAATCATTTGAATCATTTAATCATAAGATTCGCTTTAAACGAATCATTTGAGTCGGTGAGTCATTAACTTGAGGCTCGTTCTTACTGGGTCGTTTGAATCACTGAAACATTAACTGTAGAAGTTCCCTGACTGGATCGTTTAAATCAGTGAGTCATTAATTTTACCAAATAGCTCTTAATAAATTAACCATTTGAATCAGTAAGTTATTAACTTGAGACATGAGTAATTAAATTATTACTCATTCTAAATTGATCATTTGAGTCAGTGAGTGATTAACATGAGGTTCACTCTGGATCATTTAAATCAGTGAGTAATTACCTTGAGGTGTGCTCTAAATGAATCATTTGAATCAGTGAGTAATTAACTTGAGACTCATTCTAAATGGATCATTTGAATCAGTGAGTCATTAACTTGAGACCTGCTCTAAATGGACGATTTGAATCAGTGAGTCATTAACTTGAGACTAATTCTAAATGGATAATTTGAATCAATGAGCAATTAATTAGAGACTCGTTCTAAATGGATCATTTGAATCAGTGAGTCATTAACATGAGCCTCACTCTGACTGGGTCATTTGAACCAGTGAGTAATTAACTTGAGACTCGTTCTAAATGGATCATTTGAATCACTGAGTAATTACATTGAGGCGTGCTCTAAATGTATCATTTGAATCAGTGAGTCATTAACATGAGGCTCACTCTGACTGGGTCATTTGAATCAGTGAGTCATTAAAATGAGGCTCACTCTGACTGGGTCATTTGAACCAGTGAGTAATTAACTTGAGACTCGTTCTAAATGGATCATTTGAATCACTGAGTAATTAGATTGAGGTGTGCTCTAAATGTATCATTTGAATCAGTGAGTCATTAACATGAGGCTCACTCTGACTGGGTCATTTGAATCAGTGAGTCATTAAAATGAGGCTCACTCTGACTGGGTCATTTGAACCAGTGAGTTATTAACTTGAGACTCGTTCTAAATGGATCATTTGAATCACTGAGTAATTACTTTGAGGTGTGCTCTAAATGAATCATTTGAATCAGTGTGTAATTAACTTGAGACTCATTCTAAATGGATCATTTGAATCAGTGAGTCATCAACTTGAGACTCTCTCTAAATGGATCATTCGAATCAGTGAGTCATTAACATGAGCCTCACTCTGACTGGATCATTTGAATCACTGAATCATGATCATGAGGCTCACTCTGATCGGGTCATTTGAATCAGTGAGTCATTAACATGAGGCTCACTCTGACTGGGTCATTTGAATCGGTGAGTAATTACTTTACACTCGCACTAAATTAATCATTTGAATCAGTAAGTCATCAGCTTGAGACTTTCTCTAAATGGATCATTTGAATCAGTGAGTCATTAACATGAGCCTCACTCTGACTGGATCATTTGAATCACTGAATCATTAACCGGAGAGCAGCTGAACTGATCGAATGCTTTTGAATGTAATGAAGTAAATGCTCTCCAAAATGAAAAGCACAGACATTTAAGCACAGAAATACTACTAGTTTGTTTACAAAATCATGCAATGACACCACAAATACATATTTATATTAATAAAGCCCTTTGTTATCATATGGCGTGCCTGTCATATTGGATTGTTTTGGTGTCAGTGAGTGAAAATGAGTTTTGATTAAGTAACTTGGATTAATTCTCTTTGACAAATTGAAGTGTGGAGTTTTGACACTCTTATGTTGCATTAGTGTGTGTTGAATTGTAGTGAACTGAGAAGGCAGCAGAAGTGTGTCTCGTGAGTGTGTTTGTGAGGAATGTGAATGTGAGCGAGGCCCTCATGACCTGTTGATGCTGGGTTTCCAGGGCAACATTGTTTTGCTGGAATCCGAGGAGATTCGCACAGACTAGAGACAAACTGGCCTCAGTGACTGTCATCACACACACACACACACACACACACACACACACACACACACACACTTTTAAAGCAGATGCTATACATTTATGCAACTGGGAAATATCTGTTCATCTCACACTCGCTTTTAAAGCAGATATAGTATATGTGTAGTGCAAAAAATATACAGCATATATAAGTGCACCCCTCACAAATCTCTCATTTAGATGAATATTTTCTACAGGAAGCTTTACAATATTATATTTGTGCATATACATTGGATTAGTCAGTACTGAAGCTGAATCTGGAGCTCATCTAACAAAATAACTTACGATAACGGTCCAAAATGAGTGCACCCACATTTATATGTTAGAGGAAAATATTAAATAAAACATTTAAAAAGAGCAAAATTCAAGAGAAACCAAAAATTTGATAAAAGTTTGTTGAATTTTTTTGTTTTATTTTTTCCAATATTTTGCATGAATTTAAGTGTATTATTTTTCTATTTCTAAAGATGTTCGGTGACTAGGATGTTTAGGATCACTCTGACTGAATCAATTGAATTGTTTAATCATTAACTGGAGATTTGCTCTAAACGAATCATTTGAGTCGATGAGTCATTAACTCTAGGGTCGTTCCTGCTGAATCGTTTGAATCACTGAAACATTAACTTTTGAATTTCACTGATTGGATCATTTGAATCAGTGAGGTTTTTTTTTTTACTGGAGACTTGTTCGGACTAGCCCTTTAACAGACAATGCAACTGCTTGGTTGAACTTTTGTCTATAGGATATCATCAAAACAATTAAGTCCAAATTTGATCACAATTTTACCAAATAGCTCTTACAGTGCAAGTTAAAAGGTTAAATCAGTTGAATCCAGAGACTTGCTCTAAATGGATTATTTGACTTGGTGAGTAATCAACTTGAACCTTGTTCTAAATGAACCATTTGAATCAGTGAGTCATTAACTTAAGTCTCGTTCTAAATGGATAATTTGAATCCGTGAGTAATTCACTTGAGACTCGTTCTATATTAACCATTTGAATCGGTGTGTCATTAACTTGAGGCTCTTTCTAAATGGATCTTTTGAATCAGTGAGTAATTCACTTGAGACTCGTTCTAAATTAACCATTTTAATTGGTGAGTTATTAACTTGAGGCTCTTTCTAAATGGATCTTTTGAATCAGTAAGTAATTAACTTGAGACTTATTCTAAATGGACAATTTTTGAATCAGTGAGTCATTAACTTACGACTCGTTCTAAATGAACCATTTGAATCAGTGAGTCATTAACTTGAGACTCGTTCTAAATGGATCTTTTGAATCAGTGAGTCATTAACTGGAAAAATATTCAGTAAAAGATTTAAAAAGAGCAAAATTCAAGAGAAACAAAAAAAAATAAAACTTTGTTGAAATTTTGTAGTTTTATTTTTTTATTTTTGCAATATTTCGCATAAAGTGAAATGTATTAATGTTTAAATAAATCTGTTTTGTTCAAATGGACCAAAATATTAACAATATTCAATGAGAAATGGATAAAAATATCCATTTTCAAAATGGGGTGTACTCATTTATGTTGAGCCCTGTATATATCTTGATTAGAGTGTTTTATATTTCATATAATCCAAAATAAAAGTCACATTTTAGTGATACGTTATTTAAAGGGGTGTTTATTGTCATGACCAGGGATGCCCAAACTAGGGCCCGCGGGGCAAAGTTGGCCCACAGTAACCTTTTGCCCACCATCCCATCTGAGAAGAGAGGAATAACGATGGCCGTGGTTTGGAGATTGTCATTTTAAATCTAATGTAACCTTGTTTGTTTGTTTGTTTTATTGTTAAAAGCTAACTGAAATTAAATGTTTCAATTAAATGGTGTAAATTAAGCTGATTTAGTTTAAATGTACATACCGTCATATGAACATAGAGGACAAATCAAGGCAGATTCTGCTTGACTAGTGTATTCATCATTATTATTTTCTATTCGGCTTAGTCCCTCAGGGGTCACCACAGCGGAATGAACCGCCAACTTATCCAGCATATGTTTTACGCAGCGGATGCCCTTCCAGCTGCAACCCATCACTGGGAAACACCCATACACTCTCATTCACACTCATATACTACAGACAATTTAGCTTACCCAATTCACCTATAGCGCATGTGTTTGGACTTGTGGGGGAAACCGGATCACCCGGAGGAAACCCACGCAAACACGGGGAGAACATGCAAACTCCACACAGAAATGCCAACTGACCCAGCTGAGGCTCGAACCAGCGACCTTCTTGCTGTGAGGCGATTGTGCTACCCACTGAGCCACCGTGAAGCCTGTTTTTATTGCAATAAGTTATCATTTGAAATGTTTTACTGGATTAGTTAATGTGATTTAAAGTAATGTTTTCTATTTACTTTTAAGTCTTATGAAATAAATTAGGAAATTACCCATGGCAACTTCAATGTAATATACAGTAGCTTGGTATATTTACTTTCGGCCCACGACTCTCAATGATATTTGGCTTTTGACCCTTTATACGGAAAAGTTTGGGCACCCCTGGTCATGACACATTTATAATCATGACATGACACATATGTTGAATATGAAGGACATTTAATGCATCTTTAAGCATTAAGCGTCACTGGTTCATTATGTCATTTCAAATGGCAAGCATGACATTGCTATAGGGTGTCATTGTTATGGCATAAACAAGTATAAACTTGACATAAACAATGAAAATCCAGCATGGCCCTCTTCCATTGACTGAGGTTTCTGAAGCCATTCATGTCATCAGAAGCCAAAGCCGGAGCCGAGCAGAAGCACTCCGGCTGACAAACACTCCTCTGCTGTGCGTTTGCTCAGACACACACACACACACACACACACACACACACACACACAGATCTGCTGGAGCTCGGAGCTCTTCTCGCAGATGGAGGATCTGGGTGGAGACAGCATGAACACAAACTATTGGAAAGGATCAGTCTATTGGCTTATTAGATCCTCTTCAGTTTGTTTTCAGCCTCCTTTATTTTGTTTAAATTGATACAAGAGTTGAATAAGAGGATGGCATGATGTGCTTAATGATAATGATGCTTACCTAATCACATATATTCATAGAAATGTCATCAAAATAATGCTGGAAACCCTGATGTGTAATATTTAACAGTTGACCATTTGTTTCTTAAATAAATAAATAAATAAATAAGATGGAAATATATGGTATGTATGTACAGTATGGGTGTATGTATGTATGTTTGTATGTATGCATGTATGTGTGTATGTATGTATGTATTTATGTATGTGTGAATGTGTGTGTGTGTAGATGTAGAAGATTGAGCCCAACACGTTTATCAGCAAAGTTTGATCCACAATGTTATTCCCCTATAATAAAAAGTGATTTATTGAAATAAAACAATAATAGTTGCATTATTATTAGTTTATTTTTTGTGAACCACATTGTACTGCAGCAATAGGCTCGCATTTCTGTAACTATTTCTTATAAAGACTTCATATTTAAACAGCCTTTTGTGGTTTAACTTTCACACACACACTTGTTGTGATTTACATACATATCGTGATTTAAGTTTACACTCATGCCTTTGATTTATTCTGTGACATTCCACATTATACAGTAAAATCCATTTTTCATATGTTTCCAACAATTCCATCCATGGTTTCCTGATTAAAGAAAGTCATAGAGCCCTATTATATCTAAAATGACTTGCATGTAAAGTATATTTATGTGTAAATGCTTGGAAATGCCTCTCTTTCTCATTATTCTGCTTTTGGAAATGTGCTTTCCGTGCTGGAACGTCTGTCTTTGTTTTGGTTCTTTTAACCCGCCTAATGCCACCTTAGCCAATTATATTTCAGCACCCCGGGTCTCATTCATTCATTCAGAAAGGCTCTCAAAGCATGCGCTCATGACCGAAATGGTGGACAGTAGCAGACTCCGAAACGAGACGCAGATTCAGAGTTCCACATGAGGTGGTTATTAGTTAGCAAATAATATAAATATTACAAAAGTACATTGTAACAAATGATAAATTCCAGTGTAAGTACATATTAGTTATTGCCACCAAATAAAAAGTGTGTCTAAATCGTGAACCATAATTGCACTGATTTCATGCTAACCCTCTAGTCCAAACCTTAGTGAAAAGAAAAGACAGAGTAATGGAGGAGGTGTAAATCAGGAGTCTGCATGGCCGCAGCCGCAGACTGATCTATGGAGGAGGGAAAAAAGCAGAGGTCGAGGAGGAAGGCTGATCTGAGAGCTAATCAATACTGAGGCTCATCACAGAAAATGATGTTTTATATTCCAGCGCTAACGCCGGGCTTGTTTCCTTCTCTCCGTCTGCCCTTTGGGTGGCTGCGTTTTCTCCTCCGCGTCTGGAGAAATCTCTGTAGTGGCATTTCTGATGCTCCCATTGAGTTCCTGTCAGCCAAAGATCACATTAAAACGGCCAGTTATCAAATATACTTAAAAGGAGGAGGGTGGAAAGCAAGTTAACAGAGGAAGAAGAAAGATAGCTAGATAGCATATGCTTCACTACTCTTGAAGATACTCAAAATAATCGACTTAACCTTTTGTCCTTCCAAATTTGCATGACTTTACTTGAAGGTGGCATTCATTGTGCATTTGTAGCTCCGCCCTCTTTTGAATCTCATTTGAATTTAAAGCGACAGTCACCAAGATGGCACAATTTGGATCAAAAGTCTAACATTTAAAGGCTTAACTAGGTTAATTAGGCAAGTTAGGGTAATTAGGCAAGTCATTGTATAATGATGGTTTGTTCTGGAGACAATCGAAAACAAATATTGCTTAAGGGGGGTAATAATATTTACCCTAAAATGCTTTTAAAAGAATTAAAATCTGCTTCAATTCTAGCTGAAATTAAACAAATAAGACTTTCTCCAGAAGAAAAAATATTATAGGAAATACTATAGGAAATACTGCCTCACAGCAAGAAGGTCGCTGGTTCGAGCCTCACCAGTTGGCATTTCTGTGTGGAGTTTGCATGTTCTCCCTGTGTTGGCGTGGGTTTCCTCCGGGTGCTCCGGTTTCCCCCACAAGTCCAAAGACATGCCGTATAGGTGAATTGGGTAAGCTAAAATTGTCCCTAGTGTATGTGTGTGAATGAGTGTGTGTGGATGTTTCCCAGAGATGGGTTGCAGCTGGAAGGGCATCCGCTGCGTAAAACATATGCTGGATAAGTTGGCGGTTCATTCCGCTGTGGCGACCCCAGATTAATAAAGGGACTAAGCCGAAATGAAAATGAATGAATGAATACTGTGAAAAATTCCTGAATCTGTTCAACATCATTTAAGAAATATTTGAAAAAGAAAAGGAGGGCTAGTATTTTTGACTTTAACTGTACTTCATTGAGAGCTTTAGTGATAAAGAGGCCTTGTGTTTGTGGAGTATTTGTGTGTGTGTGTGTGTGTGTGTGTGTGTGTGCGTGCGTGCGTGCGTGTGTGTGTGTGTGGAGCGATTGAGGGCACACAGAGTGAAGTGAAGTGTCCGTCCAGCATTTAAATATTTAGCTGTATCTGTCAGAGCGGCTCAGGAGGGACGGGGCTGCTGGGCACATTTGCTGCAGGAAAACAGGAGAGTGGAAAAGAGACAGAAAAGGAATATGAATATATGGAGAAGAATTGTGGCATGAGATGAGACTGTGATAAATGAGGACAAGCAGAATGCCATTTTAAGCAATGTTTAAAAGCTGACATGTAAAATAAAATAAATGAAATAAATTAATTTAAGATTAATTTAAATAAAATTTCATTTTATTTTATTTTACATGTCAGCTTTTAGGGGGCGACACGGTGGCTCAGTGGTTAGCACTGTTGCCTCACACCAAGAAGGTCGCTGGTTCGAGTCCCCGCTGGGTCAGTTGACATTTCTATGTGGAGTCTGCATGTTCTCCCCGTGTTGGCTTGGGTTTCCCCCACAGTCCAAACACATGTGCTATAGGTGAATTGAATCAACTAAATTGTCCGTAGTGTATGTGTGTGAATGAGAGTGTATGGGTGTTTCCCAGTACTGGGTTGCGGCTGGAAGGGCATCTGCTGTGTAAAACCTATGTTGGATTAGTTGGCGGTTCATTCTACTGTGGCGACCCCTGATGAATAAAGAGACTAAGCCGAAGGAAAATGAATGAATGTCTGCTTTTAAACATTGCTTAAAATGGTATTCTGCTAGAAATATCATTATTTTATACCATTATTACTGCTTGAATACCGTTTATTTAATTGTATTTAATTTAATTTAATTTCTTAATTTTATTATTTTTATTTAATTTAATTTTGTTTTATTTAATACATTTTTAGTTAATTTTCAGATTAACTACATCTATTGTGTAAAATTAATGTTAATGTTTGGTTTTTCTATAAAGGTCTGATAATTTAATATTTTAATAAATGAAATATTAAATTAAAGTAAATATTAAAGTAAATTAAATTAAATAAATAAGGGACTAAGCCGAAGGAAAATGAATGAATGAATATTTTATTATATTATATTATATTATATTATATTATATTATATTATATTATTCATTCATTCATTCATTCATTTTCGTCTTAGTCCCTTAATTAATCTGGGGTCGCCACAGTGGAATGAACCGCCAACTTATCCAGCATATGTTTTACCCAGTGGATGCCCTTCCAGCTGCAATCCATCTCTGGGAAACATCCATTCACACTCATTCACACTCATACACTACAGACAATTTAACTTACCCAATTCACCTATAGCGCATGTTTTTGGACTTATGGGGGAAACCGGAGCACCCGGAGGAAACCCACACCAACACAGGGAGAACATGCAAACTCCACACAGAAACGCCAACTGACCCAGCCGAGACTCGAACCAGTGACCTTATTGCTATGAGGCGAACGTGCTACACACTGCGCCACTGTGAGGCCCGCCCTATATTATATTATATTATATTATATTATATTATATTATATTATATTAGACATATTTAAATATTTTTAAATGACAATATTATTAAACCCATACCTGTAAGATGTAATAAATCCAGAGAAACTGAGAATTCTTTCTTTTTTTTTAATGAAATAATTGTATATAGCTAGAAATTGAGATCATTAAAATAAAAGTCTGGAGATATAAAAATAGCAGTGCACTATTTGGGAAATATCCATCTGTCCAGATCTGCTCTCAGGAACTAAGATCTTCCCACAGTCCTGCTGTGACTGAGAAACCAATCAGATTTTGTGATGATGTCAGTTCACGATGTGTTTGTTTGTGGTTGCTAAGGCAAAAGCAACCCAAAGCCAGCGTCCAGCCAAAAAGCCTGCCATTTTCTGGTTTGGCTCTGGATTGGTTTCATCTGGATTCATGCTGAAGTGACATGTTCAGTTCAGGAGTTCAGTCTCCGCTGCTGTGAGGACGGTATGTTATGAAAACAAAATAAAATAAAATAAAATAAAAGCGTGCATGTTATGGACATAAAATAAAATCATTAAAAAATTTATATATAAAAAAAATAAAAATAAATTAATAAATAAATAAAAACTTGCATGTTATGAGCATAAAATAAAAATAAAATTAAATCATAAAAACATTCATATAAAATAAAACAAAATAAAAAAATAAAATTATAACTTGCATGTTATGATCAAAATAACATAAACATAATATAAAATCATGAAAAATAATATTAATATAAAATAAAATAAAATGATAACTTACATGTTATGAAAATAAAATAAAATTAAAAAAGTAAAATAAATTTAAATTAAATAAAACAAATTATAATAAATAAATAAATTAATTAATTAACTAAATTAGAACTTGCATGTTATGAACAAAATAAAATAAAAATAATATAAAATCATAAAAAATAATATAAATATAAAATAAAATAAAATTATAACTTACATGTTATGACAATAAAATTAAATAAAATTAAATTAAATTAAATCATATAAAAAATAAATTTATTAATTTCATTAGAACTTGCATCTTATGAACAAAATACAATTTTAATTAAAATAAAATCATAAAAATATTAAAATAAAATAAAACTACACAAAATAAAATAAAATTATTACTTGCATGTTATGAACATAAAACAAAATAAAAAAAAATAAAATCATAAAAATTTTATTATTGTAAAATAAAATAAAAAAATTGATAAAATATAATAAATATAAATTAAAATTAAATTAAGTATAACTTTCATATTATGAACATCACATTAAAATAAAAAAATCATAAAACAATTATGTTAATATAAAAACTAAAAATAAATTTAATCAATTTAAATATAAATAAGCACAGAATTGCTTAACTACGTTTTTACCAACAGAACTTGCAACCTTAGTTGGCTAACTCTGGTTTTTGGGAACGCACCCCTAAACCGCTCAGTGTAAATGAAGCATTATATGCGCAGAGCTCTTCAATCGAGTCTCTAAACATGCTGTCATGCTGAAAGAAGATGCTTTACAGCTCAGCTTGTAAGTGTTTGGAGTCTGAGCGATGGAGTAACCTTGGCCTGTCTTGCTTCCAGCGAGGATCCGAGAGTCTGTGCTGATCCCAGAACAGCATTAACACTGACGGTTTGGCACTGATCGTCCATCAGTGATGCTGGAGGTTATAAATGTTATTCGATAAGATATTAGACAACAGCTAAAGGCTAATCATGAGTTTCAGTCAAAGAGCGTTGCTTAAGACTGACTTCCTGGTATATTAGTTACTGCAAAAAGTGCTATTTTTGGAAATAAAATTGGATTGTATCTACGAGGACTTGATGAAGAGATGATGCAAACCCTACGAGGACTTCGAGGAAAGCACAAAATCTTAAAGGTGCTGTTTGTAAGATTCTGACTCTTTTAAAGCATAAAAATACCATAATTTTGCCGGCTGCTAGCTCTATGCCGGCTGCTAGCTCTCTGCAACTCTCACATGGTAACCCACTGAAGCTAAGCAGGGCTGCGCCTGGTCAGTACCTGGATGGGAGACGCTTTGGGAGATAGCTAGGTTGCTGCCGGAAGTGGTGTTAGTG
Organism: Danio choprae; assembly: GCA_903798125.1. Taxonomy (NCBI): domain Eukaryota; kingdom Metazoa; phylum Chordata; class Actinopteri; order Cypriniformes; family Danionidae; genus Danio; species Danio choprae. The sequence goes on along the minus strand of CAIGQW010055024.1, from coordinate 20,745,154 downwards.
AGGCCAGCAGGGGGCACTCAACCTGCGGCCTGCATGGGTCCTAACGCCCCAGTATAGTAAAGGGGACTCTATGCTGCTCAGTGAGTGGCGTCTTTCGAATGAGACATTAAACCGAGGTCCCGACTCTCTGTGGTCCCAGGATGTCCTTCGAAAAAGAGTACGGGTTTAACCCCGGCATCCTGGCCAAATTTGCCCAATGGCCTCTCTCCATCATGGCCTCCTAACCATCCCCATATGATAATTGGCTTCATCACTCTGTCTCCTCTCCACCAATCAGCTGGTGTGCGGTCTGGCGCAATATGGCTGCCGTTGCATCATCCAGGTGGATGCTGCTCACTGGTGGTGGATAAGGAGATTCCCCTCAATGTGTAAAGCGCTTTGAGTGTCTAGAAAAGCGCTATATAAATGTAAGTAATTATTATTATTTATTATTATTATTATTATTATTATTATATGTTTGCATATTTCAGAAACATGCTGCGTGAACATTCTTGTTTATCTGAAAAACAATGCTGAAGTCAGATATTCTGCTTTTAAAAATGTGCTTTACGTGCTGCAACGTCTGTCTTTGTTTTGGTTTTAACCCGCTTAATGCCTGTTTAGCCAATTATAATTCAGCACCTCAGGTTGCCTTGTTGGAAAAACGCTTATTTCATTCATTCAGTCAGGAAGGCTCTCAAAGTATGTGTCTGGGACCAAAATGGCGACCTTCGGTGGACATTAACAGCCCCGAAATGAGACGCAGATTCAGAGTTCCACATGAGGTTATTAATGAGCAAATAAAATAAATATCACGGACGTAAACATTAGGTGAGCAGGTTACATTGTAACCCCATGTCCTAACAACACGCTGCGTGACGAGATTTGTAGTGATAAGCAATTTGGCTGTTTGCTCCAGACGAAACACGAGAGAAATTGAAATACAGCCATTCAGAAGCACAGAATATATGTGCACTCATGAAAAATATTTCTTCTATCATGTGCCATTGCTTTTAGTTAAAACACGACTTAAATTGGGCTTAAATCAGCCTTTAGGCTCGATGGTTAGGCACACTCCTGTTGGTGTTGTCAATCTGGCAACCTGCGCTTCCGTCTGTTTTGATCCAGGGATGCAATACCTAGTTCAACCACTGGGTGTCAAACTTATATACTGCACCTTTAAGTAATACACAAATAGACTATGTATAACTGCAGGTAAAAAATAAGTAATAATACTTAAAATAAGTGAGTAAACCTGTTTTAAAAGCTTTTAAAAATCATTCAAATTAATGAAGGCTCACACAGTTATTTGTGTTAAAAGGGATAAAAGTAGTTAAAAGATTTAGGATAAAAGTACACTGTAAAAAACTGCTGGTTTCCACACACCTCTGAAATAGAGACTAAGCCCAAGGAAAATGAATGAATGAAGGAATGAATGAATGAACAGTTTTTATATTTAATGTTTTAAAAGTTTATTATGTTCATTTACTCAACAACTGTTTTTTAGGAAGCCTGAAGATGCAAACCTTTGAAAATAAAGGCATAAAGGTGCAAGCTTTTGAAAATGGCCTCAGTGTAAATCACACAATCACACTTTAAGTAACACATTTAGTAATTGAACAACTGAATTATGCTCAAAATATTTTTTTATATTTCATAGAAGATTTTGATAATCTGAAGAATGTTTTTTTCCATTATAAAAAACATTTTTTATACAATAGAAAGTTCTTTATAAAGCCATCAGCACCAATTAACAAAAAATATATTATCTATATACATACATACTGTCACGGTTTATGGGTCTGTGCGTTCTTTTTGTATGTCATGTGTGTTGTCGTGTGCTAGGGTGTGTGTCTGTTTACCTTTTGTGCTGACAGCGTGCTCTCGTATCAGCTGACTTAATCCGCGTCCTCCAGCTGATTCCGGTTTCACCGGCTATATATTCAGTCGGTGGTTACCGTTTGTTATCAGTCCGTTATTTGTTTTTGTTCCTCTGTCTTTGTCTCTCAAGATCCTCTGCAGTCTGTTCGTCAGTTGACGACTTCGTTTGTCCTGTTGGCACTCTTTGTTTTTGGACCTCTTTGTTTTGTTGTCTTCCAGCCGTTTGTATTCTTTTGATACACATTTTTCTGTCCTTATTAAAATTCACTCGCTATTGGATTCTCCCTGTCTCGTGTTGTGACACATACAGTCGAGGTCACAATTATTAGTGATTTATTTTATTTAGTTTTTTATCTTTTTTAAAATATTTCCCAAATGATGTTTAACAGAGCAAGAATTTTTTCACAGTATTTCCTATAATATTTTTTCTTCTGGAGAAAGTCTTATTTGTTTTATTTCGGCTAGATTAAAAGCAGTTTTTAATTTTTTAAAAACCATTTTAAGCTCAATATTATTAGCCCCCTTAAGCAATATTTGTTTCTTTCAGTTGTCTACAGAACAGACCCTAACTTGCCTAGTTAACGGAATTAACCTAGTTGCATCTTTAAATTGCACTGAAGTTAAGCTGAGTACTAATATCCAGTACATATCTGTCATCATGGCAAAGATAAAATAAATCTGTTTTTGGAAATTAGTCATTAAAACTATGATGTTTAGAAATGTGTTGAAAAAAATCTTCTCTTCGTTGAACAGAAATTGGGGGCTAATATTTCAGGAGGGCTAATAATTCTGACTTCAACTATATATATATATATATGAATGAAAACATACTAAACTTACTACTACATATGGAAAGGATGAAGTCATTTCCAAATTGAAGTAAACCAAGGTTAATCTCTGTGTTTGTTTTTCTAGCTGACGTAGCCTATGTAATTTGAGTGTATTTTAGCCCTTTTAAGTATGGGAAAATAGGCTAAGTGCTGGCTCATTTTCCCCCTCAGCCTCTCTAACATTAAAGTCAGGAATTATTCAGCGATGAGAGGGTTGCTTAATGTTTCAAGCGCATCCCGAACGAAGCGTAGATTCACTGACCATTAACATCCGCTGTCTTATCACACTCTTCCATCCTCACTATCCCACCGTATTTCCATCTCAAGTGCTTACTTCTGGTTTCAGACGCTCACTTATGGTTTTATTATTATTTTAAAAAGAAAATAAACCCGCTAACATTATTTACATTTTTTGATCAGGTCACTTCTGTTTTATTTGATTTGAGACAAGCAGGAGATAAACGTGAAATGAATGCAAGCCGCGAAGATCAGCTGGTCTGTTTATGAGCTGACATACGAGCGATCCGCTGATGAATCGACTGATCTTCGCGGCTTTAAAACGCTCCGGTGTCCCTGTGTCTGTTGTTACACTCAGTAAACAGCGGTGAGTTTCACGGCCAATCACAGTCATTGACCTTCACGGCCAATCACAGTCATTTCTGTTGTGAACACAACGGCAAATCAGCGCTGTTTAAGTGCTCAACAGCACTTAAATGTTAGCAGGAAATGGATGTTTTTTAAATTTCAGTACCGATTGGTATCGAATTCCAGTATTGTGACAACACTAACAATAAGAAAATATCAGTTTGCAACATCACAAAGCGTAATGAGCCTGTTTTAACGTCTAAAAACCAATGCAAGTGAATGACACCAGAAGTCTGTATCCAAAAAGATTCCAATAACTGCTCCTGCTCCTACATTAGAAATAAGGTCAATATAACAATCTGCCGTGAGACTGGGTTGTTGCGAACATCACAAAAGACAGTAAGAGGTGTTCAGAAACGTGGATGAGATTCCTCGACTTCTGCTCTAGTCTGAAAGAGCCGCTTTCTCCACTGATCTTATCGGAGTCGGCTCAGATTTACAGCTTGCGCACTACATCTTCACACTAGCCTTAAGGGACAGGGTCAAACTCTGTACAACTGATCCCCTTATCTAATCTGAGGGTGTCGAGACAGACAGAGGAGGAGAGAATGAAGGCACAGGCTGAAGGTGTTGCTGCTGGAGGTTGTAGAGACAGGTGGCCTCCATGCTCAATTATACCCGTTACACTCTTCCTTACATTCAGCACACTTTCCATTATGTGTGTGTGTGTGTGTGTGTGTGTGTGTGTGTGTGTGTGTGTGTGTGTGTGTGTGTGTGTGTGTGTGTGTGTGTGTGTGTGTGTGTGTGTGTGTGTGTGTGTGTGTGTGTGTGTGTGTGTGTGTGCGCGCACTTGTTACCAGCACAGACAGCTGATGTTTAGGATGACCAGCACTGCAAAAAAATGCTGGGTTCCACACAACCCCTTCATGTCGTCCCAACTCAAATCGATTAAGTTAACTTAATTGTTTTTACAAATTTAGGTGGATCGAACATAAAACTATTAAGTTGTCACAAAATAACATCAATAATTGTGTTGGTGGCGATACGGTGGCTCAGAGCACTGTTGCCTCACAACAAGAAGGTTGCTGGTTCGAGTCTTGGCTGTGTCAGTTGCCATTTCTGTGTGGAGTTTGCATGTTCTCCCTGTGTTGGCGTGGGTTTCCTCCGGGTGCTCCGGTTTCCCCCACAGTCCAAACACATGCGCTAAAGGTGAATTAAATGTTTTGTATGAGCATGTGTGTGAATGTGAGAGTGTATGGGTGTTTCCCAGTACTGTATGCAGCTGGAAGGGCATTCGCTGTTTAAATTATATGCTGGATAAGTTGGCGGTTCATTCCACTGTGGCGACCCCTGATGAATAAAGCGACTAAGCTGAAAGAAAATGAATGAATGAACTGTGTTGATTCAACTCATTTTAAATAAGTAGTTTGAACAAGCAGGAGAATAACTGTTTAAGTGAGAGAATTTCTGACCTACCCTTGTCTGATATTATGATCGAAATAACTAAGGTTATGTCATATGTATATGTGTTTAAGGAAGGGGACGTGAAGGCTAAGTATGGTAACGTATACTCAGGAACTGCTTTTTCCACTGCATTTAACACATACAATTTAGTGTACTGGACACACATTAGGTCAGTATGCAGTGACATTTCTGCCTTTTTGGTCACTGTCGCTTTAAATTCAAATGAGATTGTGCTCTTTTCAAAGGTGGGCGGAGCTACAAATGCCTGTGGGTCAGATTCAAAAACAAGACTAACGTCTTATGACGTAATGAGGGAGAGATGGTCACTAGTGGGCGGGGCTTTCCCCCTCTGATGACACGTACAAAGGGAGAATGTCAATCAAAGTGTTTCTGCAGTGTTTCATAAATGAATTGAGTGAAGCAATGATTTATTGAGCCATTTACTTCACTGCTGAATTTAATTCAATAATTAGTATCAATTAATTAAATATTAATATTAATATTATTCAAATATTTCAAATTCTCTCATAATTTTCTCACACTCAAGTTTGTTGTCAAACCTGTATGAATGACTTTATTTTATGGAACATATAAGGAATCTTGAAGAATAACCAATTATCTTCTTTTATGATCTTTTCTCTGACATGATCATTTCTAATGTAATTATATGTATTTGCACTTGACATCTATACGTAGCACAGATGTATTTCTTTAGCAATTCCAAACAATTTGAAGATTTTTGCTGCGAATGCCATTACAAGAATGCACAAATACGCAAAAAGTCACCTTCAAAATGTTCAGACCTCAGCAGATTGACAAAGTGTTTTCCAGTTTTGTGAGAAACAGGCATCAGACGGTCAGTGAGGGACTGTGGGTGGACTGTGGGTGTCCCGTCTGAGACTAGGCTACTCTGACCTGAATTTAAGGTCACCTTAAGGGAAAAATGTATTTTTAAAAGAGGTTTATACTGCATCGACAGCGCTTTAAACTGCTTTAATACAGAGCTGAGAAAATCATCAGTGCTACTGTTGTGCTAAAACATTTCAGCTTTAATAAGATTACATTCCCCAGTTATGAGTAGTGCAGCTAATTACTTAAAGGGGACCTATAATACCCCTTTTAACAAGATGTAAAACAAGTCTCTTATGTGTCCAGAGTGTGCGTGTGAAGTTTCTTCTCACAAGGCCTTACAGATTATTTTTTATAACCTTTTGAAACTGACCATTGTATGCTCTAATCCAAATCGTTCTGTTTTGGTGACTGTTGCTTTAAATTCAAATGAGATTGTGTTTTTTTTTAAAGAGGGCGTGGCTACAAATGCCTGTGTGTCAGCATAGTGGCTGATTAACGTTATTATATAGTAATTAAGTATTAAAGGGGACCTATTATGCAAAAATCACTTTTATATAAGGTTAAAAGAGTTGCGCGGAAACAGTCTGTGAATATAACCAGCCTCTAGTAGTAAAAAAACTAATAATTTCCTATTTTATAATCACACTTGATGAAAAAAGTCTGCAGAAACACTTTGATTGACATTCTCCCTTTTGTACTTGTCATCAGAGGGGAAAGCCCCGCCCACTAGTGATCATCTTTCCCTCATTAGCATAGAACGTTAGTCTTGGAGTAAGTTCACACTCATATAGATTAGTTTTTAAACTCAAATGGTTTGTTGCAATCGGTTTCCTCAAACGGTTTGAGTTGCCTTAACTTGTTAGGTTTTGCAGTACTCAGTTGGCTTGAGTTCTTTTCATTTATTGGGTTTTACTGTGCTCAAATTGCTTCGTTTACTCAAATGGATTAAGTTCACAGTACTCATTAGGATTAGTTCTTGAACTTAAAGAGTTTGTTGCAATCCTCAAATGGTTTGAGTTACCTTAACCTTTTGGGTTTTACTGTGTATTTCTGCTAATAAGTATAATGCAGTATATGGTGCATATTGTTTAAAAACATATTTTCTTCTGATTTTAAATAAATGCATGTAGACAAAAATAATCTGATCCAAATCGTTCTGTTTTGGTGACTGTTGCTTTAAATTCAAATGAGATTGTGGTTTTTTTTTTTAAAGAGGGGGGGGGGGGCTACAAATGCCTGTGTGTCAGCATAGTGGCTGATTAACGTTATTATATAGTAATTAAGTATTAAAGGGGACCTATTATGCAAAAATCACTTTTATATAAGGTTAAAAGTGTTGCGTGGAAACAGTCTGTGAATATAACCAGCCTCTAGTAGTAAACATTTATTAATTTCCTATTTTATAATCACACTTGATGAAAACAGTCTGCAGAAACACTTTGATTGACATTCTCCCTTTTGTATGTGTCATCAGAGGGGGAAAGCCCCGCCCACTAGTGACCATCTCTCCCTCATTAGCATAGGACGTTAGTCTTGTTTTTGAATCTGCCACTACGCTGACACACAGGCATTTGTAGCTCCGCCCTCTTTTGAAAAGAGCACAATCTCATTTGAATTTAAAGCGACAGTCACCAAAATGAGGAACAATTAGGATCAAAGCCTTAAAGGGGCAGTTTCAAAGAGTTATATCACATTATTTGTGTGGTATTCTGAGCTGAAACTTCACCTACACACTCTGGGGTCATCAGAGACTTATTGTAGATCTTGTAAATAGGGGTGTAATAGGTCTCCTTTAAGCTGTTTTTGACAGATAAAAGAAATCCAGGTTTACATGACACTACACATATCAGCTTATTAAACATATTCGGCTTATGAATGTGCATGTAAACAGATCTAATGAAAAATGACTGATGATTCTGTCTATAAAGACATTTGGAGTGAACATTTAAATGTACTGTAATATTCACAAAGAGTTTAAGTCAGACATTTAAATAGATGCCATAATTATCAATTCTTGTGGTGTATTGGACACATAATAAAACAAGCCGTCTTGCTAATTACTGTTTACATTTAATATTCATATTAGTTTTGAAATTCGTAATGAGTGATGCATTACATTTTCTTTTTGAATAACAAGCCCAACACTGTTTATCCTCCCACTTAGATTAAGATCACCACACATTGTCAGGTCTATTTAGAGTGAGATATTAAAATACACAGTCTGTGCAGGTAAAACAATTCACTGTTGCTCTTCCTGCGCAGTGTGTTTTTTAGCAGTGTGTGTGTGTGTGTGTGTATGGTGTGTAAGTTGACCTTTATTACCTGTGTTATGGTGAGTTGGCTCATTAGAGCTGTGGGAAGCAGCAGGTATCTTGTTCAGCTGGGTAATGAGGAAGCTTTTCTGTCCTGTGGCCCACATCTACAGATCAAATCTCCATTACAGACCCCTTATTCAGCCTCCCACTGAACTGGTGCCACTGATTTGCTGCAGATTTGTTTTGTTGGTTTGCTTAAAAAACAGATCAGCATGTCTGTCCATCTTTATTTTTCATTCCATCTATTCATCCATCCATCATTTTTCTTTTATCATTCCATTCATCCATCCATCCATCCATTCATCCATTCATCCATCCATCCATCCATCCATCCATCATTTGCTTATAATTCTATCTATCCATCCATTCATCCATCCATCCATCCATCCATCCATATTTTTTTCTTATCCATCCATCCATCCATCCATCCATCCATATTTTTCCTTATCCATCCATCCATCCATCCATCCATCCATCCATATTTTTCCTTATCCATCCATCCATCCATCCATCCATCCATCCATCCATCCATCCATCCATCCATCCATTTTTTTCCTTCATCCATTTCCTTTCATTCATCTTTTTTCATTCCATCCGTCCATCCATCCATCCATCAATCCATCCATAATTTTTCTTCATCCATCCATCAATCCATCCATCCATCATTCATTTATAATTCCATCCATCCATCCATCCATCCATCATCAATCCATCCATCAATCATTTTTTATAATTCCATCCATCCATTCATCCATCCATCCGTCTTTTTTTATAATTCCATCCATCCATCCATAATATTTTATAATTCCGTTTGTCCGTCCATCCATCTTTCCATAATTTTTCTTTTATCATTCCATCCATCCATCCTTTCATCCATCCATCATTTTTCTTTTATCATTCTATCCATCCATTTATCTTTTTTCATTCCATCCATCCATCCATCCATCCAATATACATCTATCCATCCATCCATCCATCCATAATTTTTTACAATTCCATCCATCCATCCATCCATCCATCCATCCATCCATCCATCCA
>CAIGQW010055024.1:20705955-20730620 GCA_903798125.1 Danio choprae | reverse complement strand
ATCCATCCATCCATCCATCCATCCATCCATCCATCCATCCATCCATCATTCATTCCATCCACTAATCATTTTTTATCATCCATCATCCATCTCATTTTATCATCCATTCATCATTTTTTATTATCCATCCTTCCGTCCATCCATCTGTCTATCCATCCATCAATTTTCCTGATCCATCCATCCATCCATCCATGATTTTCATAATTCCATCCATGCATCCATCCATCCATCTATCCGTAATTTTTATCATCCATACATCCTTCCATCTATCCATCCATCCATCCATCCATCCATCCATCCATCCTTCCATCCATACATCATTTTTATTATTTCATCCATTCATCCATCCATCATTTTTCCTTATCCATCATCCATCCATCCATCCTTCCTTTTATCATTCCATCCATCCATCAATAATTTTTTATCATCCATATTTTTTATCATCATCCATCATTTTTTCTTATCCATCCATCTGTCCGGCTGTCCATCCATCCATCATTTTTCCTGATCCACACATCCATCATTTTTATAATTCTATTCGTGCATCTATCTATCCATCCATCCATCCATCATTTTTATCATCCATCCATCCATCCATAATTTCTCTTATCCATCCATCCATCCATCCATCATCTTTCCTTATCCATCCATCCGTCCGTCCGTCCGTCCGTCCGTCCGTCCGTCCGTCCGTCTGTCCGTCCGTCCATCATCTTTCCTCATCCATCCATCCATTCATCCATCCATCCATCATTTGTTTTATCCTTCCATCCATCCATCCATCCAGCCAGCCATGCTCATTCACTCATACATAACCTAAATGAGTGTTTTTTGGTGTTTTGTTGTTTTTATATAAACTTTTGTTCAGAGTCTTGAATTTCTGTCATATTTCAGTAACATTTGTAGTTTGTGTTGGTTCTAAATTCACTTACTTTTGAATCTTAAATAAAAAGGCAAGTCCGAACTTACTGATGAAAAAATGTTCTCGTGTTTTAGACAAATGCATGTGTGATATTGCTGAGTATTCAAGTATGAACTAGAGATTTAATGATGATTTAGATATTTCCTTTTCATAGTAGTCCACTTCAATGCTTTACAACATTTGTGTGTCTACACATAATGGTTGTAGAATTAAAAAGGTTTCATGTAATGCAATGTTGGGTGATCTTTCTCTCTCTCGTTCCCTGTGTCAGTTTGCGTGTTCATCCTCCTGTCACCAAGTGGTTAAATATGTAGTTTCATAGTTATATATTTATGTATACATATATATTGTATAGCCAAATAGCCAAGTTGACCTTTAGGAAAGAGATTTTCATCTGTGCACAGGATTGGGTAATTAATCAGCATGTTTCTTCAATGGAAAGAGCCCTTGAGTACAGCTGTCTTTAAAGCAGACTCTCCTAATGGCGTGACTCAACTCAACTCAGTTCAATTGAATGTAATTGAATTAAAATGGGTTAGAAGCCAGAGAGGCCGGAACCCAGGCAACCGAGAGCAGAAAATCGGATCATAATACTGCCTGCTAATTAGCTAGCTTCATTACGATCAAGATGTTAGCAATATAATACAACATACATCATGTGAGTGAATTATTTAAGCAAGCTGGTTAAAGTCAGCATGGCAGAGGATTTTGTAGTTTGATGCGTTTCAGAGTAGATTTTTTTTTTGTCACTTTTATTTTTAATGTAGTTTATTTTTACAATACAGAACAATAATTTAACAGATAAAAAAACATGCTAACATATATCATTACATACATACACATATCAATATGCACATACATAATTACCTACTGTATATATATACATCACATAAATTTGCATGTAAAGTAAGAGGGGGAAAAAAAAGAGTAGATTTTCAATGAGAATAAGTTTATTTTAGTCCATCTGGTGTTATTTAGATACTGAAAATATCTCAAAACTAATATCTAAAATATCTCAAAAGCGATGTTTGGTCAATTTCATGTGATGCCACACAAAAACAAGTCATTCCTCCATTGACTGCCATTCATTTTTGCCAGATTTATTTTCTTTTGTAAGTACTGTAAATATTCAAAGATGATTCCTTGGATTTGCTAAAAAAAATTTAAGTTAAGTGGTTGTAAACAGGGTAGCACAATCGCAGCAGTCTTAGGAGAGAACCCCAGACTTCCCTCTCCCCAGACATTTCCTCCAGCTCCTCCGGGGGTATCCCGAGGCGTTCCCAGGCCAGCCGAGAGACAGAGTCCCTCCAGCGTGTTCTGGGTCTTCCCCAAGGCCTCTTTCCGGTGGGACATGCCTGGAACACCTCCCTAGGTAGAAGGTCCAGGAGATGCCCGAGCCACCTCAGCTGACTTCTCTCGATGTGGAGGAGCAGCAGCTCTAATCCAAGCTTCTCCCGGGTGACAGAGCTCCTCACCCTATCTATAAGGGTGCGCCCTGCCACCCTGCGAAGGAAACTCATTTCGGCCGCTTGTATCCGAGATCTTGTCCTTTCGGTTATGACCCAAAGCTCATGACCATAAGTGAGAGTAGGAACGTAGATTGACCGGTAAATCGAGAGCTTTGCCTTTCGGCTCAGCTCCTTCTTTACCACAACGGACCGGTACATCGACCGCATTACTGCTGCCGCTGCACCAATCCGCCTGTCAATCTCATGTTCCATCCTTTCCTCACTCGTGAACAAAACCCCAAGATACTTAGGTGGAACGGTACCGACTAGAGAAGTTGAACATTATCAACACATATCAATTGTTTGCAACAATTTTGCAGACATCATTTTTTTCAGTGCACTGTTAACAATTTCCTTTAGAATCTACAGTAACTTACTGTAAATCAATTACAGCAAAAGTACTATAATTACATTTACAGCGCCATTTATCTTGCTGTATATGTGTTTACAGTATTGTATATCTCTACTGTAAAATATACAGTCGCTTTCACAATGCAGCTGTAACATACATTAACATACGCATAAGTGCCCTACAGTAAAATACAATTCATAGTACAGTTAAATGCTGTGTAATTTGCAAAAATCATTAACAGTGAAGAAAATGTCGGGTGGTTCTTTTCCTCTGCGTCGTGCATTTAAAATACTTTAAAGGAGAGCCATTTTGCATAAATCATTGTTTAAACAATTGTGTGGCAACAGTCTATAAAATAACCACCTTTTAATGCTAAAAATGTGCTAATTTTATTTTTTATAATCACACTTGATTAAAAAAAACACTTTAATTAACATTCTCCCTGTGTACGCGTCGTCAGAGGGGGAAAGCCCCGCCCATTAGTGACGATCTCTCCCTCGTTAGCATACAACATGTCTTGTTTTTGAATGTGCCACTATGCTGACACACAGGCATTTGTAGCTCCGCCCTCTATTGAAATGAGGCCAATCTCATTTGAATTTAAAGCAGCAGTCACCAAAATGCCACAATCAGGATCAAAGCCTAAAAGGGGCAGTTATAAAGAGTTTTAAAACATTATTTGTGAGCTAATTTGAGCTGAAACTTCACATACACACTCTAGGGACATCAGAGACTTATTTTACATCTTGTTAAAAGGGTCATAATAGGTCCCCTTTAACACATGGCAAACCATTGATTATCTCTTACATGTCGCACAGCTCTTGTGTGCAGAGTCTGAATGAGTTAAAGAAAAGCCGGCAGAATCGCGACTTTCTGTCTGAAGAAACATTTCTTACTTTTGAATACTTTTGCCCTCAATTCTCTCGGTGGAGATGTGACATTCATAGCGTTTCTCTGCTCTCTGTTTGGCTGGATCAAACCTTCCCCCTCCAGCTGCCTCTCAAAACATCCACCCGTCCTCTTCTTCTCTCTCACTCTCTCTCCCTCTAGTCATTCAACTCTCGTCACCCGCTCGTGCATCCAGGCCCTGATATGACACCAATTACTCCATACTGGAGACACAGCTCAACCTACTCTCTCTATACACTGACACATAAGCGCGCGCACACACACACACACACACACACACACACACACACACACACACACACATCGAACCGCTCTGTAATGTTTACTTATTCATATGCAATCTCTCAAAACAAGGAAATATGTCATTGTTAACAGGGGTTATAAGTTATATTAAGGTGCATTTGTATGCTCTTGTTTGTGCATGTCTGCTTTACTTTCATTGCTGATATGAATGCTGACATTAGTATCTTTCCTATAGCACTTCTTTTACAAAACCCTAGTGAACTACTGTATAACTACATAGACAGTTGCAATATAAGGTAGCATTAAATGCTGAAGAAATAGATTTAAAGGGGACCAATTATGCAAAAATCACTTTTATAAGGGGTTTAAACCCAGTTGTGTGGCAACAGTGTGTGAGCTTCTAATTGTAAAATGGTAATAATTAAGTTATTTATAATCACACTTGATTAAAACAGTCTGCAGAAACACTTTGATTGACATTCTCCCTTTGTATGTGTCATCAGAGGGGGAAAGCCCCGCCCACTAGTGACCATCTCTCTCTCATTAGCATAGGACTTTAGTCTTGTTTTTGAATCTGCCACTACGCTGACACACAGGCATTTGTAGCTCCGCCCTCTTTTGAAAAGAGCACAATCTCATTTGAATTTAAAGCGACAGTCACCAAAATGGGGAACAATTAGGATCAAAGCCTAAAAGGGGCAGTTTCAAAGAGTTATATCACATTATTTGTGTGGTATTCTGAGCTGAAACTTCACCTACACACTCTGGGGTCATCAGAGACTTATTGTAGATCTTGTAAATAGGGGTGAAATAGGTCTCCTTTAAGCTGTTTTTGATGGCACATAAATATTTGTAGCTACGCCCTCTTTTGAAAAGAGCACAATCTCATTTGAATTTAAAGCGACAGTCGCCAAAACGGCACGATTAGGATTAAAGCCTAAAAGGGGCAGTTATAAAGAGTTATAAAACATTATTTGTGGATTATTTTGAGCTGAAACTTCACACACACACTCTCTAGGGACATCAGAGACTTATTTTACATCTTGTAAAAAGGGGCGTAATAGGTACCTTTTAGTTTCAGTTTTTCGGGGGGGAAATTTAAATGTTTTTATCTTAAATTTGCTGTTTTTATATTACAGAGTGATCTATCTAATAGTGTTTTCACTATGCTGGAATTCAATACCAATCGGTACTGAAATCTTTTAAGCGTCCATTTCCCGCTAACATTTGAGCGCTGTTGAGCACGTTCTTAAACAGCGCTGATTTGCCATTGTGGTCACGTGCTCAACAGAAATTACTGTGATTGGCTGTGAAGGCCAACTCACCGCTGTTTTTCTGAGGGTAACCACAGATACAGGGACACTGGAGCGTTTTAAAGTCGAGAAGATCAGTCGAGAAGATCAGTCGATTCATCAGCGGATCGCTAGTATGTCAGCTCATAAACAGACCATCTGATCTGTATCTGTAGTTACACTCAGTAAACAGCGGTGAACTGATGACCTTCACTGTCAATCACAGTCATTTCTGTTAGGCACGTGAACACAATGGCAAATCAGCGCTGTTTAAAAACATGCTCAAATGTTAGCAGGCAGTTTTTAAATTTCAGTACCGATTGGTATCTAATTCCAGCATCGTGACAACACTACTATATAATGCTGTGAACATCAGAAAAAAACAGGCTTAAAGCACCACACATTTAAACGCTTTATAAAATAATGTGAACATTGAACAAATGAGGGATGGGAATATGCACACACGCCGCTTGTTTCAGTTTCACTTCAGATTCACTAACTTGTGTAGGCTTGATGTTTATAATGCGTTTATAGTGAGTGACGCTATAGTTTTTTTCCTCCGTTCTGAATATTGTTCAGGCCTCACAGTGGCGCAGTGGGTAGCACGTTCGCCTCACAGCAAGAAGGTCGCTGGTTCGAGCCTCGGCTGGGTCAGTTGGCGTTTCTGTGTGGAGTTTGCATGTTCTCCCTGTGTTGGCGTGGGTTTCCTCCAGGTGCTCCGGTTTCCCCCACAAGTCCAAAGACATGCAGTACAGGTGAATTGGGTAAGCTAAATTGTCCGTAGTGTATGAGTGTGAATGGGTGTGTATGGATGTTTCCCAGAGATGGGTTGCAGCTGGAAGGGCATCCGCTGCGTAAAACATATGCTGGATAAGTTGGCGGTTCATTCCGCTGTGGCGACCCCAGATTAATAAAGGGACTAAGCCGAAATGAAAATGAATGAATGAACATTCTTTGAAATATCTTCTTTTGGGTTCAACAGAAGAAAAAAAACCTCAAAGCTGAGTACATTTGCATTTTTGGGTAAGCTATCCCTTTAAGTGTTTTTAAGTTATCTTAAAACGTATCAGATTTGTCAGATTTGTGTGCAAGAATCACCTGTTCGTGTCCAGCATCTGCGAGTGTCAGCAAACAGACAGATAACAGAGGAGCCAGAGAAAGGTGACGAGGTGTCACATTTGAATAAATGAAATATTGATGCCATCAGTCAATTTAAATTCACCATCGGGGATCTTGGGAACACATTAGAGTGTTGCTAATAAGATCATTTCCATTTAATGCAGTCACTCAAGAGAACAGTACTGGTCTCTTATGGGTGGATTTTAGATAAATGTACCACTATTTAAAGGTGCACTGCTTTATGTACGTTTTGGACTTTTATAAGTATAAAAATATCATAATATGTTTGCAGATATTTAAGAAACAGGCTAAGCGAACGTACTTGTTTATCTTAAAAACAATGCTACAGTTTGAGAAAGCGTCGGGATTTGTTTTGGTCTGTGTGACTCTGCCAGTTACTCACTTATATTTCAACACCCCAGGTTGCCTTGGTGGAAACAGTGTATTTCAATTCAGTCATGAAGTCTTACTCAGTGTATGAAGGAACGGACGAAAATGTGACCTCCGCAGGACAGTAGAAGCCCTCCGAAATGAGACGGAAATTCAGAGTTATTAAAAAAATTCCCATGAGGGGTTTTTAATTTGCAAACTAATTTGCAGATATTACAAACATTAAAAAAAATTACTGTTGCTGCATATTCAAGCTACTTATTTAAAATGAGTTGAAACAACACAATTCTAGAGCCCTTTTTACAAGATGTAAAATAAGTCTCTGATGTCCCTAGAGTGTGTGTGTGTGAAGTTTCAGCTCAAATTACCACACACATAATGTTTTATAACTCTTTGAAACTGACCCTTTTAGGCTTTGATCCTAATCGTGCCATTTTGGGGACTGTCGCTTTAAATTCAAATGAGATTGTGCTCATTTCAAAAGAGGGCGGAGCTACAAATGCCTGTGTCAGCATAGTGGCAGATCAACCTGATCTCACTGATCACCTGATTAGTATAGGTTTTGTCAGTTCAGTGGCTGATTCATACGAATTTGTACGAGTACCCACCCCTAAGCCCAACCGTCATTGGGGGATAAGCAAATCGTACTAAATTGTACGAATAAGATCATACGAATTGGGTATGAATTTGTTCGCTGCTGAAGTGGGCGGGGCTTTCCCCCTCTGGTGACACGTACAAAGAGACAATGTCAATCAAAGTGTTTCTGCAAAAATGAATTAATGCGTTTTTACCACTAGAAGCTGGCTATATTCACAGACTGTTGCCACACAACTGTGTTTAAACCCCTCGTGCTGTGTTCACACCAGATGCGGCATGCGCGAAATAAATTGCGCTGTTCGCTTGTAAATAGACGCATGAACAGGGCTTCTGTCTGTGTTGTCTGTGACTCTAGCTTTGTTGCTAAATGGCTAACATGGATTTTATTGAGATAGTAGCTGTGCTTTATGTGCTTTAGGAAGGCTGATGAACATTGTAGATTCGTTCGGCGTCATATCTGAGTGCACTAGATTCTTTCAGAGGTGCACCCAGCTCACCTGAGTTCATCAACTCCTCCAGAAACTATACCTGGATGATGGAAGCTTTCAGCGCTGCTTCAGACTGAGCCCAGTTTGATGAGCTGTTGTCTGGTGTCGGCAAGAGGATTTCTTATTGGGACACCAACATTAGGCACTACGTCATAATCACGCCCCTACAAGAGCAAGCTCCTGATTGGTTAACGCGGTGCGAATGTCAATCTGGCAACCTGCTTGTGTGTCAGGTCAGATAGATAGATAGATAGATAGATAGATAGATAGATAGATAGATAGATAGATAGATAGATAGATAGATAGATAGATAGATAGATAGATAGATAGATAGATCAACCTACATACAGCATCAGAGTATTCTTTGCTCACTGGGTATATTATTAAAGGTATAAAACATTTTGGCAGATTTATCAGGTATAAAATGTCTTTCTAAACAAGTAAACAATCTTTATTTTTAATTCACCCATCATAACCCTTTCTGGGGCCATTTCTTCCAGACACCACTTTACTTCCATGGTTACTAGCATGATCTTTGCCGAGGGTCTTTACTTTGTGACTTTCAACACATTTTAGTGTTAACAAGTGTTACGGAGGACAAAGAGACAGAGTGTGATGGAGGAACGAGAGCATATTTTATGCAAGAGTCGAGTGCAAAGTGCAGCGTGACCCTGAAACAGCATTAAACTGCAGTTCCATGCTGATTACCTCCCTTCCTCGCTGTCTCAAACACGCAAGCAACAATAAATCACCCCCTCAGCAGCTCTGAGCGCCTGGCTCCGTCTGCTACTGCAATATTAGCCCAGTCTTAATTGAAGCACTTTTCCTGCATTCACTGCTTTTAAGGAGTATTTGGCCACCCAAATGTTTGGCAGTGGCTTGTCAAGTGACGCCATTGGCTTGTTGGCGCAAATATCTGGAAGATGATTTCTGTTTAGACAAATGGGCATGTTTGCAGATTGAATAATTACTTTTGAATCTCTTTGGCTTTGGTTTAAAAGCATTGGGGTAATACACTCACTCTTGCTGTTTGTTCAAAATACTTATTTAAAATGAGCTGATTCTTAAGGTTTTTGGGGGTGGACGACTTAAATGTTTTATGTTCAATCAACTTAACTTTGTAAAAACGTATGTTAACTTAATTCCTTCATGTTGTCTCAACTAGTGTTGTCACGATACTGAATTTCGGTACTAATCGATACTGAAATTTAAAAAACTTCATTTAAGCACCGTTGAGTGCGTTATTAACCACTGCTGATTTGTCATTGTGTTCACATGCTCAACAGAAATGACTGTGATTGGCCGAGAAGGTCATCAGTTCACCGCTATTCACCGAGTGCAAACTGCCTCTGAAATCGCATGCTTCCATACTATATAGTACGGTAAAAACAGTATGCGAGCAGAGTAATATGTCTGAATTTATATAATTCGAAAAACAGTATGCCAGAAGTACCCGGATGACTAACTACTTTCGGTGAGATTCTGAAGTGCGCATCCGAAGCACGATACGCTATCCCATGATGCCCTACGAGAGAATTCATTAATGGGAGTGAAATGACGCAACTGACGCGGGTAGGTCACGTGATCATGACAAAATGCCAGATGTAGTACATCCCACTTCCATTCATACTACTCACATTCATACTGTATAGAACATACTTTTCTAATGGTCGAGTAATACATTTAAATTTAAATGCAGTACATACTGAGTAGTAGGCGATTTCGGACGCAGCCAGAGATGAGCCACAGTCTCTTTGTCCTCCGTAACACTTGTTAACACTAAAATGTGTTGAAATTTCCAAAGTAAAGACCCTCGGCAAAGATCATGCTAATCTATCTATCTATCTATCTATCACACAAGCAGGTTGCCAGATTGACATTCGCACCGCGTTAATCAATCAACGCTTGCTCTTGTAGGGGCGTGATTATGACGTAGTGACTGTTGTTGGTGTCCCGATCAGAAATCCTCTTGCTGACAACTCATCAAACTGGGCTCAGTCTGAAGCAGCGCTGAAAGCTTCCATCATCCAGGTATAGTTTCTGGAGGAGTTGATGAATCAGGTGAGCTGGGTGCACCTCTGAAAGAATCTAGTGCACTCATATATGACGCCGAACGAATCTACGCTGTTCATCAGCCTTCCTAAAGCACATAAAGCACAGCTGTGGCTGCATCCAGCCACTGGAGCGTCTTAAAGCCACGAAAATCAGCCGATTCATCAGCGGGTCCCTCGAACGTCAGCTTATAAACAGACCAGCTGATCTTCACGACTTTAAAACGCTCCAGTGGCCCTTTATCTGTAGTTGCACACAGTAAACAGCGGCGAGTTCGCTGAACTGATGTTCTTCGCAGCCATTTCTGTTGAGCATGTGACGCGGTAGGGACATAATGGGTTTTATTGACTGAAATGCTGTGGCGGTCCTGCATATGGGTGTCAAACTTACATAATGCCCCTTGATGTAAAAATGTAGTAAATCCATTCATGTTCTTTTCGGCTTAGTCCCTTTATTAATCAAGGGTCACAACAGCGGAATGAACCGCCAACTTATCCTGCATATGTTTTACGCGGCGGATGCCCTTCCAGCTGCAACCCATCACTGGGAATGTAGTAAATCCAATTAATCGTTTTTTCCGGTGTTGATGCCCGTTTGACCATCAAAATACTGACACAAAAAGTGTTATAATATAAGAAATGTTGTATTAATCTGGAAGCTTCAATTACATATTGCAAATTTACACTAGATTTTGTATTTCGACAATGCATGTAAACCACCTTGATGTCAAAACGACATCAAATTGACATCTAAAATTGGCGTCAAAAAAAACACGCTTACAGGTCAGTCCTGATTTTTGACATGTTTTTTGACACTAATGTAAGATGTCCATTTGATATCATTCGACTACATTGATGTCAATACGGCATCAAACTGACATCTAACATTGGCGTCAAAAAACGTGTCAAACATCAGGACTGACCTGCACTCAAAAAATAAATGTTGCTGCTTATTTAAAATGAGATTTTGGGGGACAACTTAAATGTTTTATGCTCAATCCACTTAAATTTGTACAAACAGTTAAGTTAACTTAATCGATTTGTGTTGGAAAAACATGAATGAATTGTGTTTTTTACAGCGTGTAATCGATTTTTGATGTTATTTTCATTTTTTACGTGCTTTTTGATGTTAATTCTACACACAGGTCACGTGACTGAAAACTGTCAATAGTATTTTTTTTTCTACTATGAATATCAATGGCTACCAGTTTCCTGAATTTTTAAAGTTCATTCTTTCATTCACTTTCCTTCGGCTTAGTCCCTTTATTCATCTTGGGTCGTCACAGCGGAATAAACCGCTGAGCATATCTTTTACACAGCGAATGCCCTTCCATCTGCAACCCATAACTGGGAAACACCCATACACTCGTATTCACACACATACACTATGGCCAATTTAGTTTATTCAATTCACCTATAGCGCATGTCTTTGGACTGTGTGGGAAACCGAAGCACCCGAAGGAAACCCACGCCAACACGGGGAGAACACACAGATATGCCAACTGACCCAGCCAGGATTCGAGCCAGCGGCCTTCTTTGCCATCTCGGTTGCTTAGATTGGAAGATAGTGTGTACTTTTATTGTAAATCAGTGTATTAGGTAAAAGTATATTTCAGATGTGCGTAAATTCAAATTGAGCGTATGGACACGGTGTATTTATGCTTTTTACATTACCATAATTTATGCAATAAAGGCCTTTGCAAAGCGAGGTGCTTGAGAAATAATTGATGTATTCATTGCTCAAGATGCTTTCTGCCCCTTTGTACCTGAGATCAGTCGTTACTTGTAGCAGCTGTCGGAGTTGCTTGTGTGTTTTTTTCTTTTTTCAGTGCAATGCGCAGGTTATTTTTAATGAACATATGAGATTACCAGCTGTGAAATTCAGAGAGCCATCAACACTTGAGTGCGAGTCACAGCGTTATTTTAAGGGGCTTTACTTTTCATGTCTGCAATCACGGCACAGTTTCACCCAAGGCATCCTTTTACAACTGCTAGCCATGGACGTTGACTGTTGAATGGTGTTTGTGCGATTTGTGTTGCGCTGATGCTGGTGGGTAAGCAAGCAAACCTTTGTGAATCGATGTAAAAGACTAGCTCACAGTTGAAGCAGAAGTGTGTTCTTGACGCTCTGTTTTTCTGTTAGTGTCAACCTTTTCTTCACAGTGACCCACAGCGTTGATGTCTGGCACGTTATTGCTGTTGAATGATGGACGTTTGGCTTACAGATCTTCTTTATCACACACACACACACACACACACACACACACACACACACACACACACACACACTGCAAAAAATACTTTTATTTGAGTTTTTCTCGTCCAAATATCTAAAAATTCTTAAATCAAGAAGCTTTTTCTAGACTAGCAAAAAATATTGTCTTGTTTTAAGAAATAATATGCCAAAATTAAGTGAGTTTTTCCTTAAAACAAGCTAAATAATCTGCCAGTGTGTTAAGCAAAATAACCTTGTTGTCATTTTGACACAAGATTATTTTGCTTTCCCCATTGGTAGATTATTTAGCTTGTTTTGCAGAATAACTCACTTAATTTTGGCATATTATTTCTTAAAACAAGACACCTACACACACCGACTTGTTCCCAGCGGGGACCCTCATATAGACATAATGATGTTTCTACTATACAAACCATATATTCTCTCCCACAATCTCAATCCCACTCCTAAACCGAACCCTCACAGCAAACAATCTGCTGTTACATTTTCAAAATACTTCATTCGCTCTGATTTATAAGCATGTTTACTCATGGGCACCTCACTTTTTCCTCAAAGAGTCTGTGTGCAGGTTTAAGTCCCCACAATGATATAAAAACAAGTACATCACACACAGAGAGAAACACACACACACACACACACACTGCAGCTGTTTGCCAACCAATCAGTAACCCTGCCATTATTAATGAGATGAAATGATGGCATCAATTTTTAAGCAGTATCACCAGCACAATGGTCACACTGTCCTCTTTTGTGTGTGCTTCTTTGAAGGTTCAACCTTTATGGTATTAATAGCAGAATGTTTAGTGTTGTAAATGTTTACTTCTGAAATGAGTTTTAAATTTAATATAAAAATGTAATTTAGAGCATTAAAACCCATCTGTGGAGTTGCTCTTAAGTGGATTGGCCCTCAGCAGTGTCATTTGCATTACACTGAATATAACTTTAACATTGACATTTATACTTTTTTTATCATTTATATATTACACTAAGGGCGTTCGTCTATCTGGGTGGTGGACAGTTGAGTGAAACAATTTAAGTCACTTTGATTATTTCATTTATGACTCTTAGTTGCCATAAAACAATCCATAACAATACAAATTGTTAATATTGGTTTTATGATATAAAGCATATAACGCAGGGTGGCACGGTGGCGCAGTGGGTAGCAATGTCGCCTCACAGCAAGAAGGACGCTGGTTCGAGCCTCGGCTGGGTCAGTTGGCATTTCTGTGTGGAGTTTGCACGTTCGCCCCGCGTTCGAGTGGGTTTCCCCCGGGTGCTCCACACAGAAATGCCAACTGGCCCAGCCGGGACTTGAAAAAGCAACCTTCTTGCTGTGACACAACAGTGCTAACCACTGAGCCACCGTGCCACCCTGCGTTATATGCTTTATATGTTATATCATAAAACCAATATTAACAATTTGTATTGTTATGGATTGTTTTATGGCAACTAAGAGTCATAAATGAAATAATCAAAGTGACTTAAATTGTTTCACTCAACTGTCCACCACCCAGATAGACGAACGTTTTTATTTGTACCTCTATACGCCGTCTATACGATGAATGAAATTTTAAATTGGTTTTGTTGAAAAATATAAATTATAATAAATTATAATATAATATAATACAATTCTACAAATGATTCTTCAGCTGTTGTATTATTTTTGAGTGGAAAATACTTGAGCTTATCATGTATGTGTAGACGGATGTATAATCAGTGTAGCTGTTACTGTTATTTATAGCAGTATGGATGAGGGAATGTCTAAATAGAAAATAAAAAACGACGTCTATGCTACATAAATAAGATGTCTTACAGACCTAACACTCTAATAATGAACATCTGCGATGCATCGAATAGATGTTGTTTGAATGTCTGACAAGGACGTCTATATGACGTTTTCCAGATGAGCAAACTCTAAATAAGACGTCTCCCAGATGAAAACGCGGATGTCCAGCAGACGTCTCTGCGACTCATGTGTGCTGTCTGGGCAGGTTATTTTCCAGATGTTGCAGTAACTACACATTACTATATAACCAACCAGTCAGTAACTAAACACTCAAGTTGTGTTTGTTTGTAAGCTGTTTGATTCACAAAAACTGAATGAGTGATTCATAGGAATCACTCCCATATGGAAATCGTATATATGGCCATATATAAACATTAATTATAGCTAATATACAGTATGAACATAATTATTGGTAATATATTTGAGCAGATGTGACCCTTCACCACAGTGCTGCATGGGAATATTTTAAGCAATAGCCAAAAGTGCATTGTAAGGGTCAACATTATCGATTTTTATATTATGGCAAAAATCCCTCACTCATTCATTCAGCTTAAGAGACTAATCCTAAGGAAAGTGAATGAATGAAATATGTTGGATACACGACAAATACTTTATATATGTGAAATCCAAACGTGAACTTGTGTGTCATATATGTCATTTGCATATTTTCCGCATTGATATATTTCTACACTGACCACACTCTTTTATTATTAAAATATTAAATATTTAAAACATCCTCTATCAAAATAGATCTGCACAAGAACTGTTTCAAACCTTGAGTCACATTGTGCTGTATTGAATCAGATCAGCGTGTGCTGTCAGGAACGTCTTGTGATGTGAGCGTTTGTGTTTCTTGATTATGCCACGAGCATGTGCTCCATAAATCACACTGTCTCACACACACACACACACATTTAGAGATTAAAAGGCCTCAAGGGCTCAGGGCACACACTCACACACACACACACGTTCACATGCAGAGACCAAAAGGCAATTTTCACCAGCATCGTAGTGAGACCCACTTCATTAAAATTGGATAGAGAATGGCGGGCCAGTGCCTTTAGAACAAGAGGAGCGAGAAGGTGAGGGAAAAGGAGAAAAGAAAGCGGAGTCTGATTTCCAAGCCTCTTTCTTTACACCCTTCCCCTGCCATCCGTGCGTTCTGTCAAGAATAGCAGGGGAAAAGGAAGCGATCTCATTACTTGACGTTCCTAGGGCTATGCGCTTTGGCTTCTGGGTTGGAGCTTTAGAGCTTGAATTAGCACATGCTCACTGCGTGGCTGCTTTAATTGTGTGGCAACAGAGGAAATGCGCTGTTTTGTCTGAAGAAAACGTGTGTTTGCTGTCACCGTCTGCTGCACTTTAGTGCATTGTTGTTGTGCCGGGTTTAATGAACTCATTCGGGGCACGGTCTTCATGTGCAAAAGTGCTGTGGTGATTGACCTGACTGTGTGCTGCTTCCTGACTTTATATATACACAGTTATTAGCCCTTCTGTAATATTTACCAAATGAAAGAGCAAGGGATTTTTCACAGTATTTCCTATAATATTTTTTCTTCTGGAGAAAGTCTTATTTGTTTTATTTCAGCTAGAATAAAAGTTTTTTTTTTTTTTAAACCATTTTAAGGTCAATGTAATTTGCTCCATTAAGCAATGTTTTTTTCTGAATGTCTACAGAACAAACCATCATCATACAATTCATTCATTCATTCATTCATTTTCATTTCGGCTTAGTCCCTTTATTAATCTGGGGTCGCCACAGCGGAATGAACCGCCAACTTATCCAGCATATGTTTTACGCAGCGGATGCCCTTCCAGCTGCAACCCATCACTGGGAAACATCCAAACACATCCATTCACACACATACACTACGGACAATTTAGCTTAGTCAATTCACCTGTACCGCATGTCTTTGGACTTGTGGGGGAAACCGGAGCACCCGGAGGAAACCCACGCCAACACGGGGAGAACATGCAAACTCCACACAGAAATGCCAACTGATCCAGCCGAGGCTCGAACCAGCGACCTTCTTGCTGTGAGGCAATTGTGCTACCCACTGCGCCACCGTGCTGCCCTCATCATACAATGACTTGCCTAATTAGCCTAGTTAACTTAATTACCCTTTAAGCTGAATACTAGTATCTTGAAAAATATTTTGTACTGTCATCATGGCAAAGATAAAAGAAATGAGTTATTAGAAATGAGTTATTAAAACTATTATGTATTGACAAAAATTCTCTCCATTAAACTGAAATTGGGGACAAATATAATTCAAATAATTCAACTCTTAAGCCTCTTAAGATTGTTCTTTCATAACGGAGAGCGGCGTTTGATGTGAATATAATGAGGTCTCAATACCTGATGTTGGAATGTAAATAGAGAGGTTATGTAATCCTGGGTTTGTTTTTTCCTCAAGGAATAATTCATTCTCAATTATTCAGTTTAACTGTTTATCTAATAAAATGCATTTTGAATTCATTCATTCATTTTCCTTCGGCTTAGTCCCTTTATTCATCAGGGGTCGCCACAGCGGAATGAACCGCCAACTTATCCAGCATATGTTTTACACAGCGGATGCCCTTCCAGCTGCAACCCAGTACTGGGAAACACCTATACACACTCATTCACACACATACACTATGGCCAATTTAGTTTATTCAATTCACCTATAGCGCATGTCTTTGGACTTGTGGGGGAAACCAGAGCACCCAGAGGAAACCCACGCCAACACGGGGAGAACATGCAAACTCCACACAGAAATGCCAACTGACCCAGCTGGGGCTCAAACCAGCGACCACCTTGCTGTGAGGCGACAGCGCTACCCACTGCGCCACCGTGTCGCCAGACATATTCACTTATGTGTCATAAACATTCCACACTTTGTAAACCAATGGCTGGGGTTCTCCATATTTGACCCAATGTCTCATATAGAAAATGTAATGCAGCATAACATTTACCTGCTTGATTCACTCTCAATGCTTCTCTTCCTTTAGTCTGCTACGATCTAGCTTACAGAAGTGAGAAAGGGTCAGTGCTACGTCAATATTACAGTTCAGCGCTCAGCCTTGTAAATTTTCTTGAGCATGTCATTTGATTTGTTTATGTGTTGTGTGGATAAGACAGACAGCAGGATTAATGGTCTTTCATTTATCTCTGGTCTAAAGTGAAAATCTCTCTATCTCTCTCTCTCTCTCTCGCTGATCTGCGTGTGCGGCTGGATTAGAGGACATTACCTGTGCATCGAGACGAGGAGAATTAAATAACACTCAGTGTCATGTTCAGATTGGAAACAGGAGAAAATAACCCTCTTTGAAAGCTGTTATTGAATTTCATTAGAGAAAGATAAGCCCCAACATTTTCCCTTTGCCACACGTTCAGTCCAAATAATATGACTGTCCACTCTCTCTCTGTTGAACAGCATTTGCCTCAGTGCTGCGTTCATTCACTAATTCACCCCTACATTCGCTTCAGTGAAATCATTATAACCACTACACATTTTAGCAAAATGTTTTATTATTAATATGAAACATACTTGATCTTACATGAGCCATTTTTTTTTATTAATCTCTCAATCATCATCACCATCATGATAGCAGTAGATATTTTTGCAGCATACAGTGCTCAACATGAATGAGTACAATAAAATAAATATTTGTATCCATTTCTCAGTGATGTTAGGTCATATATTTTGGTATATTTGAACAAAACAGATTTGTTAAATGGATATATTTATTAAAATAATATTTTAGTCACCGAACATCTTCAGAAATAGAAAGATAATGCATTTAAATTCATGCAAAATATTGGAAAAATAATTACAAACTACACAATTTCCACAAAATGTTAGAATTTTTTTGTTTCTCTTGAATTTTGCTCTGGCCTCACTATCGCCTCACAGCAAGTAGGTCGCTGGTTTGAGCCTTGGCTGGGTCAGTTGGCGTTTCTGTGTGGAGTATGTTGTCCCCGTGTTTACGTGGGTTTCCTCCGGGTGCTCCGGTTTCCCCCACAAGTCCAAACACATGCGCTATAGGGGAATTGGGTAGGCAAAAAAATTGTCCGTAGTGTATGAGTGTGAATGGGTGTGTGTGGATGTTTCCCAGTGATGGGTTACAGCTGGAAGGGCATCCGCTGCGTAAAACATATGCTGGATAAGTTGGCAGTTCATTCCGCTGTGGTGACCCCAGATTAATAAAGGGACTAAGCCGAAAAGAAAATGAATGAATGAATGAATTTTGGGGCCTCACAGTGGCGCAGTGGGTAGCACGTTCGCCTCACAGCAAGAAGTCGCTGGTTCGAGCCTCGGCTGGGTCAGTTGGCGTTTCTGTGTGGAGTTTGCATGTTCTCCCCGTGTTGGCGTGGGTTTCCTCCGGGTGCTCCGGTTTCCCCCAAAAGTCCAAAGACATGCGGTACAGGTGAATTGGGTAGACTAAATTGTCCGTAGTGTATGAGTGTGAATGGGTGTGTATGGATGTTTCCCAGAGATGGGTTGCAGCTGGAAGGGCATCCGCTGCGTAAAACATATGCTAGATAAGTTGGCGGTTCATTCCGCTGTGGCGACCCCAGATTAATAAAGGGACTAAGCCGAAATGAAAATGAATGAATGAATGAATGAATGAATGAATTTTGCTCTTTTTAAAATGTATTATCTAATATTTTTCCCTAACATATAAATGTGGGTGTACTCATTTTGGACTGTTATCGTAAGTTATTTTGTTAGATATGCTCCAGATTTGGCTTCAGTACTGACTAATCTAACGTATATGAACAGATATAATATTATAAAGCTTCCTATAGAAAATAATCATTTAAAAGACATTTGTGAGAAGTGTACTCATATATGTTGAGCACTGTATATATTATTTCCATTCAAAATGAATAATTAATCATTTAAAACATATGCTGGAATAATTGGTGGTTCATTCCGCTGTGGCGGCCTCTGAAATAGAGACTAAGCCGAAGGAAAATGAAGGAATGAATGTTTTTTAGCATCTTGTCAAGGTAAATAGTGGCTCAGCTTTTAGTCAACTTGCCCTTTTGTTTTGCCACATTCGTTTAAGTTACAGTGCAGTTGCATGCATGAACAGTCACCGTTGTCACAGACAAGAGTAGACGGTGTGTCTGAAAATCGGATTCTCTCCAAGGATTCGGAGAAATGGCAGTCCAGATTTATTCAGTCGGTGCCATGGGAATGACACGCACTGGACATCTGCTCTGGAGCGCCAATCCTCCAAAGATAATCCCATTAAAATGGCAGTTTATTCAAATGCGGGAAAACACAAGAAGGGATACGTTACTTGCTGCTGGAGAGATATAATGTTACAGAAGGATGAGTGTGTGTTGATTAATGATGGAGAGAACGCGGATCCTGTGCACTGAAAAAATTGATTCATTGGATTTACAAAATTTCTGTTAAAGTAAGTGGTGGCAAACAATTGATATGAGCTGAATTGAAAGAAACAAATGAAGTTAAACATGACTAAATTTAATGAGTTTGTTTAAATTCAGCCCATATCAATTGTTTGCAACTACTTACCTTAAAAGCATTTAGTAAATCCAATGAATCTTTTTTTTTTTTCATTGTGTGTATGAGAATCTACTTATTGTAGAATGGGGCGAGTGTACTTATTATAGTTAATAATATTCAATCAACAGGCAGTGATGGGAATAACAGCGCTATAAATAAACGGCGATACTTTTTTCACTAACGAGTAATCAAATGAATTACTGTTTCTCCTATTACAACGCCGTTACCGACAATAAAATGCACGTTACTATAATTGAAAACACTGAAGCGGTTTTCATGCGAGCAGAGTCTCTCTCAGCCAGCCATAGGACCTCTCTTTCTGGGCTGTCTGTGTGTAGTGTGTGTGTGCGTGCGTGCGTGCGTGTGTGTGTGTTCGGTGCTGGGGTGGGACACATAACCAACCAGTTATGATGATTGGTGTGTCTGTGAACGTGGTGTAACTGAGAACGTGTTGATTGGCTTAGATAGAGTACATTTCCATTGTTTGCCAATCAGAGGCAGAGTAGGGCGGGTGTTCACACACAAGGATGTGCACAGTCAGTGGCACACACCAACAACCAGGAGTCAGAACGATGGCAAATCCAACAAGTTCAAAGGTAGTGTTTGCAAACTGGAAATATAAGCACTACTTCTCCCTCGTTGAGGTGAAAGACAAGAATGTTTATGTATCGTGCAACTTATGCCCAGGAAAAAAGAGTCTCTCTGCATCAGTGACGAGTAACTCTAATTTAATGAAGCACCTCATGTCGTCACATGCCGACACACAGTGAGTGGCTACGCAGGTGATAACGTGAGCTCTGCTACCAAAGGAGGAGACGAAGCCACGACGTCAAAGCAAACAAAACTTCATTTTCCTCCAGCGCAAACACTTATTACTCAGACAGAATTAAAGAAAATAACATCTAGATATATAGTTGAGGACGTGCTGCTGTTGTCTCTCACATTGTCCCACAACAACATTAAAATTAGTGTAAAATTAGTGTAGATTTTTTAAAGTAACACAATAGTTACTTTCCCTGGTTATTAGTTACTTTTATAATTATGTAACTCAGTTACTATTTGTGAGAAGTAACTAGTTGTTTTTTATTCATGAACTTGTCTAGTACTCACTGTGGCGCAGTGGGTAGCACGTTCGCCTCACAGCAAGAAGGTCGCTGGTTGGAGCCTCGGCTGGGTCAGTTGGCGTTTCTGTGTGGAGTTTGCATGTTCTCCCCGTGTTGGCGTGGGTTTCATCCGGGTGCTCCGGTTTCCCCCACAAGTCCAAAGACATGCGGTATAGGTGAATTGGGTAAGCTAAAATTGTCCGTAGTGTATGAGTGTGAATGGGTGTGTATGGATGTTTCCCAGAGATGGGTTGCAGCTGGAAGGGCATCCGCTGCGTAAAACATATGCTGGATAAGTTGGTGGTTCATTCTGCTGTGGCGACCCCAGATTAATAAAGGGACTAAGCCGAAATGAAAATGAATGAATGAATGAACTTGTCTAGTAGCGGATTGCTGAACATTTATTCTTAATAATTCCTGCTTTTGATGGCTTCATTTGTTCATCTCGAATTTATGCCACATTCATAATCTGTGAATTGGAGAACTCGAGTTAATGCAAACAAATGCATATCCTCATTTGAAAAGAGCCGGTCATTTTTCTATAGGTTTGCTCAATTAAAGTATATAACTGCCTGATGAATTCCCATAAATCATAACTGATATATATATATATATCCACATTCCCCTGAGGATCTTCTATCCATGGTGATTTGCATACATATTGTCTTTACACCTTTTGTTTTTCTCCAGCCGTCTCCTCGAGACTGTTTCTCCAGCCTTTTTGCCGTTGAGATGGTTGTATGTGGAAGCTTGAATAATCTCATCTCAAAATCAAACCGCTGGACTATATAATCATATCATATTGTATCAGCCTGTATCCGTTGTAATTGAACAATCATGTAAAGATGTGTGTGTGTGCTTGTGTGTGCGTGCATTAAGAGACCATGTGGAAATTCACAGTTTCTCTTGATTTGTGTTTGAGCAAAATGCTGATAACATTTGTAAACGTATAATACAATGTTGTAATTTGGACCATAAAAAGACAATTGGTCATAATAATAACAGCAGCAGCAGCAGCAGCAGCAGTGTTTTCAGATATTTATATTGATTTTTAGAATTTTTCTAAATTTTAACTTTAGAGAAGGAACATTTTCACCGTTTTTTCACAGTTTTTTCTGTGTTAGTCTTGAGTCTTTAAGGCTGGATTAAAAATGTATAAAAAATAAAAAATAATTTTTAATTAAAAAAATACATTGATCCTGCTTCCCCTAATGGCACATATTTCCTCTAATGCAGAAATATTTTGATAATATTTTTATATTATATGTATGTGTATATATATATATATATACAATCGGGCCTCACGGTGGCGCAGTGGGTAGCACAATCGCCCCACAGCAAGAAGGGCGCTGGTTCGAGCCTCGGCTGGGTCAGTTGGCATTTCTGTGTGGAATTTGCATGTTCTCCTCGTGTTGGCGTGGGTTTCCTCCGGGTGCTCCGGTTTTCCCCACAGTCCAAAGACATGCGCTATAGGTGAATTGGGTAAGATAAATTGTCCGTAGTGTATGCGTGTGAATGAGTGTGTGTGGATGTTTCCCAGTGATGGGTTGCAGCTGTAAGGGCATCCGCTGCGTAAAACATATGCTGGATAAGTTGGCGGTTCATTCCGCTGTGGCGACCCCAGATTAATAAAGGGACTAAGCCGAAAAGAAAATAAATGAATGAATGAACTTTTTATTTATGCCTTTTTATAATTGCATTATGGGATGTTGATCTTTCTTCCAACAACTTTGAACCTTGAAAAGTTCGAAAAGTAACTTTTATAAACATTTTTATTAGTGTAAAGTGATATATTGGGCCTCACGGTAGCGCAGTGGGTAGGACGTTCGCCTCACAGCAAGAAGGTCGCTGGTTCGAGCCTCGGCTGGGTCAGTTGGCGTTTCTGTGTGGAGTTTGCATGTTCTCCCCGTGTTGGTGTGGGTTTCCTCCAGGTGCTCAGGTTTCCCCCACAAGTCCAAAGACATGCAGTACAGGTGAATTGGGTAAGCTAAATTGTCCATAGTGTATGTGTGTGAATGAGTGTCTGTGGATGTTTCCCAGTGATGGGTTGCGGCTGGAAGGGCATCCGCTGCGTAAAACATATCCTGGGGATAAGTTGGCGGTTCATTCCGCTGTGGCGACCCCAGATTAATAAAGGGACTAAGCCGAAATGAAAATGAATGAATGAATGATATGTTGTCTGGGTTGGTGTTGTATATTACACTACAAAAACCTTGTAATAAACTGCCAGTACATTTTCTGTTATTTTACTTATTTCTCTATATATTGTTTCTTCTACATTATATTATTTCAAACTACTAAAATGTCAATAAAAGTCACTTTGTGAAACTGTAGAGTTGAATTTTCAGCATCAAAAGTCGACAGAGCAGAGATCAACATCCCATAATGCAATTCACAACCGTAAATACACACTTGTGGATCACAAAATGCGAAAACTGCTAATCAACAGATATTCTTTGCAGTGCATATATAAGACAAATAATATGTTTCACATTTCTTCAGCTTGATGTATATACAGTAGTGTTGCATGAATTCAGTGTGCTGTAATACATCTCTTCTCAGCATAACCCGATGACTGGTGCCATTTCTCACCTGACATTGATCCTGCTTCCTGTAATGGCACGTATTTCCTCCAATGCAGAAAGCTCTGAGAAATGTTTTTATTTCCCTAGAGAGAAAGGTCAGGGACTGAAGACACACAGATTCCACCTACAATGGCTTAGAATTCACACTTTTAACACTGCTATCATGAAACCTTGAAGATTCAAGTAAAAGGGTCGTTGGGAAAGCATTTCTCTCAGGCTTGAAAGGTTGAAATTAGGATTTTGTAATTCAGTGTGTATTAATCATCAGAGGTCTTGCAAGCTAATTGAAAGTCTTTTTGATATGAGGATGTTAGAGCTTATAGTTTTGAAAATGAAAAGATTCTGTCTCACAGCAAGAAGGTCGCTGGTTTGAGCCCCGGCTGGGTCAGTTGGCGTTTCTGTGTGGAGTTTGCATGTTCTCCCCGTGATGGCGTGGGTTTCCTCCGGGTGCTCCAGTTTCACCCACAGTCTAAACACATGCGCTATAGGTGAATTGAATTAACTAAATTGGCCGTAGTGTATGAGTGTGTGTGTGTGTGAATGAAAAAGTGTATGGGTGTTTCCCAGTGCTAGGTTGCAGCTGGAAGGGCATCCACTTTGTAAAACATATGCTGGATTAGTTGGCGGTTCATTGCGCTGTGACTACACCTGATTAATAAAGGGACTAAGCCGAAGATTAATGAATAAATGAATGAATGAATGAATGAAAGATTCTGTCATTTACTCACCCTTCACCAAGACATGCGGTATAGGCGAATTGGGTAAGCTAAATTGTCCGTAGTGTGTGTGTGTGTGAATGAGTGTGTATGGGTGTTTCCCAGGGATGGGTTGCGGCTGAAAGGGCATCCGCTGCGTAAAGCATATGGTGGATAAGTTGGCGGTTCATTCCGCTGTGGCGACCCCAGATTAATAAAGGGACTAAGCCGAAAAGAAAATGAATGAATGAATGAATTTATTATAAACATCAAGGCAATTAATTTGTATGAAATGTACTTCACAAATTCTTGCTGTTTGTAGCAGCAGACAGGAGTGTTAAAAAGTTGAAACAATACAGCGAGAACAAAATAAAGAAAGAAATGTGTACATTAAATAGTGCATAAATCTCTTAACTCAAAATGCTTAACTCAAACAAATAAAGCCGTTTCAGAGAGCAGCCTTTGTTTGATTTTGATTTATAATGACGAAATTTCGAACCCATTTGTTTTAATTGCACGTTCAGCCCCGCATTATATAAAGCACCATAGAAATGAAGGGGATCTCTGAGAGAGAGTAAGACTCAACACATTTAGAGGTCAGCGCGTCCTTGTCTGTAGCCTCTGCTCATCTGTCAGTGTTTTTGGGCTCGTCCACTGACCTCTGTGGCCCACATTCACAAACACTGACACGGCCTCTTTCCATTTAAAGGAACACTCCACTTTTTTGTGTATATGGTCTTGTTTTACAACTCTCCTAGAGTTAAACAGGTGAGTTTTACCATTTTTTAATCCATTCAGCCGATTTGCCGGTAAGGCAGGAGTGCTGTGTAATATCACTGGATCAACTGCAGCCATGGGATGGCAGCA
>CAIGQW010055024.1:20639541-20650497 GCA_903798125.1 Danio choprae | reverse complement strand
GGAGAACATGTATAAACCAATTGGGTAAGCTAAATTGGCCGTAGTGTATGTGTGTGAATGAGTGTGTATGGATGTTTCCCACTGATGGCTTGCAGCTGGAAGGGCATCCGCTGCATAAAACATATGCTGGATAAGTTGGCGGTTCATTCTGCTGTGGCGACCCCAGATGAATAAAGGGACTAAGCCAAAAAGAAAATGAATGAATGAATGAATAACTGCATTAAAAAAATTTCATGTGCCCTCTCTTATTTTTTTATTCATTATTATTTTTTTATTGTTTCCTCTTTGTCTTTCTCATTGTCTTTCTTTTGCTTTACCATTGTTATATTTCTTTAAAATGCTCACATTTCTCTTGTTGCAAAAAAAAGTCATGTATATAGTCATGTATAAGTCATGTAAAATCTGTATTGTTTGTACTATACTTCTATATGTTTGTATTTCTATCTGTTGCAATTGCCTGTTGTTATTGCAATAAAAAAATGGTTTGTTCTGTAGACAGTCCAAACAAATATTGCTTAAGGGGGCTAATAATATTGACCTTAATATGTTTTTAAAAAAATGTTTAAACTGCTTTTATTCTAGCTGAAATAAAACAAATAAGACTTTCTTCAGAAGAAAAAATATTATAGGAAATACTGTGAAAAAATTTCTTGCTCTGTTAAATATAATTTAGAAAATATTTAAAAATAAATTAAAATTAATAAAATTAACAGGAGGGCTAATAATTTAGACTTCAATTGTACATGCACAGACAGTCTGGACTAGTGTGGTAATATACCTCCTCTCTGTATCTGTCTCTGTAGCTCATATGATTGTCTTCGGGATGACCCGTTCGAGCACACGTGGGAGAAGCTTCCACAGCTGCCCGGAGAGGATTACTCCATGAACGAACAGTGTCGATTTGACTTTGGAGCCGGATACATGATGTGCACCGCGGTGAGTCCTCCCTTCAGTGGCCTTTCATTCAAGTAATGCATTATTATTATGAGATTTTTTTTTTAAATCCCTACGAGCATGTATAATTCTCCCTTGACAACCATCAGCTTGCCATACTAATCAGCGTTTGTGGTCGCTGGGCTCGCCGTAGACCCAGTTTGACCTATGTTATACATGCTAATAATGCATTATGAATGTAACACCGTACTTTGTGTTAAGTGAATGAGTTCTGATATCTGTACATGTCGAGATGGAGAAGAAAAAAAGCAAGCTTAAAGGAACAGAAATGTGACTGTTTGACTGGAGGTTAAACTCATATGGCTTCCTTTCTCCTGGGGAACACAAAAGATGAAGGACTCTGGAAAAAAAATCTCCATTCAGGCTTTCAGGCTTTACAGAAGCACCATTCAAGTATCATAAAAAAGTGGTCCGAATGACTCGTGTACTTTATTCCAGGTTTTCTGAAGTAATGCGGGTTGTACAGGCTGAAATCATCATTTACTGATTAAAGGGATAGTTCACCCAAAAATGTAAAGTTCCTGTTAATTTACTCACCCGCTGGTCATCCAAGATGTAGGTGTCTTTTTTATTCATTCATTCATTCATTTTCTTTTCGGCTTAGTCCCTTTATTAATCTGGGGTCGCCACAGCGGAATGAACCGCCAACTTATTCAGCATATGTTTTACTCAGCGGATGCCCTTCCAGCTGCAACCCATCTCTGGGAAACATCCATACACACCCATTCACACTCATACACTACAGACAATTTAGCTTACCCAATTCACCTGTACCGCATGTCTTTGGACTTGTGGGGGAAACCGGAGCACCCGGAGGAAACCCACGCAAACACGGGGAGAACATGCAAACTCCACACAGAAACGCCAACTGACCCAGCCGGGGCTTGAACCAGCGACCTTCTTGCTGTGAGGCGATTGTGCTACCCACTGCGCCATCGTGCTGCCCTTTTTTAATCAGTCAAACATTGAAGAAGATTTTGAGCTGAATCTGTGGCGATTCATATAATGGCAGTCAATGGTGACAGGTTTTTAAGATTCAAAACAAACACATGCAAATGAGTCCAAATCGATAGCCGTGGCTCCTGATGACACACTGAGGTCTTGTGAAGCAAAACGATCGATCCGTGTAAGAAATGTATCATTATTTTCAATATTATTAGCTTTACATTTAGTCATTTAGCAGACGCTTTTGTCCAAAGCGACTTACAATTGAGGAGGCATTCAGTTATTCAACAAGAAGAGGCAATACAAAGAACAAGTGCTAGTTATACAAAGTAACTTGTTTGTGCTCAGAGAATTTAGTGATAGAGTAATGCTGTGTTCACGCCAGACGTGGCATGCGCAAATAAATTGTGCTATTTGCACGTAAATAGATGCGTGTACAGTTTGTGTTTACTCGTTTCATTCGCGCGTCAAATTCACTTCACAATAGATGTGGATTCGCGCCATGGGCAGGGCGTCTGTCTGCCTGGTGACTCCAATTTTCGTTGCTAAATGGCTAACATGGATTTTATTGAGAGAGTAGCTGTGCTTTATGTGCTTTAGGAGGGCTGATGAACAGTGTAGATTTGTTCGGCGCTGTGTCTGAGTGCACTAGATTGTGATTTCAGAGGTGCACACAGCTCTGTGAGTTCATCAACTATACCTGGATGATGGAAGCTTTCAGCGGTGCTTCTGCACTGTGCACTGTTGTCCAGTGTCGGCAGGAGGATTTCCCCTCGGGACACCAACTGTAGGCACTACGTCATAATCACGCCCCTACAAGAGCAAGCTCCTGATTGGCTAACACGGCACGAATGTCTGCTAGTTCAGATTTTCCAACAACCGAATCACACGGTTTGTGCATTAAGTGCAGCAAACGCACAAAACGCTCAATCCGCGCCACTTCATTCGCGCTGCCCCATTCGCGCGAATAGCGCCACAGGATGTCAATTTGCATCTTTGCATTGACTTAACATGTAAATCACACGCCCTTGATGCTTCATCTGCGTCCGGTGTGAACTCACCATAAGAGTGCTAGAGTTTTGTTTTGTTTTTTTGAGAAAGAGAGAGAGAGAAAGTGTTTCTACAGGTGGTTTGTCAAGCCCACTCGCCTGTGTAAAGCCCACTTCATAAATGCACAGTGTTCGTGTCGGTTAATGTGTCAATCTTTTAGTCAATCCTACTAGCCTTTCATCTACATTCTAAAAATACTGGGTTGTATTGGGTTTAAATTGGGTTAAAATACTGGGTGTTGCATTAAAATACTGGGTTAAAACAACGCAGTATTTTTAGAATGTACTGTAGATGACAGGCTCTTTTCAGTCTTTTCAGGCATCTTTTCAGTCGGTTAATGTGTCAAGCTTTAATCTACAGCCTGGTCAAACAGTTTTTGGTGCACATGCGACTGCAGTCTGATTGTAGTCCGGCCGCTTTTGATGATGAAAGCGCGAGATCTAGTAACGCAATCACCAATATCTACCAACAAACTGTGTCAGCTGATCTCCCATCCAAGCACACTCTCTTTTTCACCGGACTACAGTCGAACTACAGTCTCACATGCGTCGATAACTGTTTGACCAGGCTGTGAATTAAAGCTAATAATATTGTAAATAATGTTCAATTTCTTACACGTATTGATCATTTCGCTTCACAAGACCTCAGCATGTCATCAGAAGTCATGGCTATTGATTTGGACTCATTCGCATGTGTTTGTTTTGAATCTAAAAAACCTGTCACCATTCACTGCCATTATATGAATCGCCAAAAACCACAGATTCAGCTCAAAATCTTCTTCAATGCTCTACTGAAGAAATAAAGTCACCTACATATCTCGTATGATCTGTGGGTGAGTAAATGAACAGGACATTTTTCATTTTTGGGTGAACTATCCCTTAAAATCAGTTTGTAGGGTTCATTAATGATCCATTAACAAATTGTTCATTAACAAACATCCTTTGTGTTCCGTGAGAAAAAGTCATATGGGTTTACATGAGGGTAAGTAGTTGATGAAACTAATTTCATTTTTGAGTGAACAAGTCTTTTAGAGCAAGAAAAACCAGGACACTCAAAATGCAAATATCCTCACCCGAACTAAATATTTTTGATGTACATTTTAAGAAACGCTGGCTTGCTTTATCCCAACAGTACTTCAAATATGGACAAACCCCAACCTATGTGTTAAAAAGTGTAATAAAAATGTAATTTAAAAAAAAAAATGCCATATTTGACCCAACATTGCAAAATAAATCCATTTTTGAGTTTATCTTTTCCAGTCATCTCAACTCGTGAAGTTTATTTATAAACTAATTTCGAGAGGAGCACGTGCTTATGATTGCTGCGGCTGGTCCCGCTTTAGCTAATGCACAATCCACCAATCAGACGATTCCTAAATCGCTATAAATAACCAAAGTATCTCACCTTAGCCATCTTTGTCCCAAAGAATCCCCCCTTCCACCCCTACTCCTCCCCTTTACCTCGACAGGGCGGCACGGAGGCCCGGTGGTTAGCGCCGTCGCCTCACAGCAAATGTCGCTGGCTCGAATCTCACCCGGCCAAGCAACATTCCTGTGTGGAGTTTGCGTGTTCTCCCCGTGTCCGCGTGGGTTTTCCCCGAGTTCTCCGGTTTCCTCCAACGAGCCAAAAAACATGCAACATAAGTAAATTGACCAAAACCAAATTGACACCATAGACAAGCTATCAATCAGCTACATTTCTCTTCACAAGTATTCATAATTACATTTACCATTAACAAGCGGGGGAGTTCTCGAGACCTACCTGAGCTCAAACTCCCCTCTCGCCCCGCAAACAGGAGGGAGCCCCGGGCTCGAGGATCTCATGAGCTCAGGGCTCTCTCCCGGGACAGCATGCCAAACCCGCTTTTACATTCAATCATCAGCTAAGTGTGAACTCTTGAAACATCAATCAAACTGACTACAAATATTAAGTTGAACTTTTCATAACTTAAAAAAATTAGTTGAAACCTGATTAACTTATTAAAGCAAGTTAAAGCAGCATATAAATAAATATAAATATGCTGTTGTATCTTTTTGACATGCATTTTTTTACAGTGTGGATAAAACAACCCAGCATTTTCAGAATGTAGATACAGTAAAGGCTAGTAGGATTGTAAAAAAGTGTCTGTGATTGATTAATTTAATACAACCCTTTTATAATTAAATGTAATGACTAATATATCACATGTCAATAGTGCCATTTCAGGCCACTAGTGCATGTTTATATCATTTGTTATTTTGTTATCTCTAAATGTGCAAAGAATTTATGCATATTAAGAGAAATCTAAGTTAAATCTGCCATTACGCATACAAATCTCTATAGCCTGTGTTTCCTTATGTGAAGCAAATCTTTTCAAATTTACCATAAAAACTAAATCTATCAAAGACCGAACATCTGCTTCTTCGTTTGGATTGGCTCCTTCTCTGATGATGTCACTTTGATGCTTCAGCCATAATGTTTTAGCCACGCCCCTCTTACTGTTAGTTTGCTATGAGGGAATGAAGCACCAAACAAAGCCCCGCCCCCTACTCGATATTCAGTTTCAGTTAGAAGTACATCAACGTACTCAAATAAAAGTCTCAGCAACCTCCCGTTCACATGGGCTTCAAAATAAATGTCGTCCCAAATGTAGATCTGTTAATATAAAACAAATAGCCGATTCAGAATCAAACATGTGCTTCATAAACACCAGAAACTTCCAAAAGGAAAGTCTGTTGTCTGTGAGCGAGAAAATGCACGGCTAATTACATTGTTAGCAGTTCACTGCCAGATAATCGAAAGCAGATGGCATGAGTTTGAAATCACTTGATGTCGCTTAACAAACTGGATCAAAAATGATTTTCTGCTCAGAAAATGAAATTCCAGCTGAACAGCACTGCTTGGACTGTACTTCACTGTCTTGTTAAACATTCTCTTAGCTGCAAAAGGTGGGGCCGTCAGGAGCCCAGGTAAGGCGTTCTCATCAGGCACAGTCGGCACTTTTTTTTTCTCGATTTGGTTCAGTGTAGATGGTCGTATTGTTGATCATTACATGTTATTGGTTGGTGTTGAACTCATTGTCATTTTGCGGACATGTACAGAGCAGGATACTAAACCCACACTTGACTTTTTCTCATTTTGGTGTCTGTTGGCACAACTGATTTATTTTGTTATTAGTTTAATGCATTTAACAGGCTGTGCGGTGCAACGTTATGTGGTGCAAAGTGAAAGGAATGCTTGAGTTCAGCAGAAATTCAAATATGTAAAGCATTTATGCTCAATTTCTAAAATTAATTAACAAATATGGGGACAGAAATGCATAAAATGTAGACAATATTTTCTGAAAGATCACTTTTTAACATCTGAAAGACACTGTAACCTATACAACAAAATTTTCTAACAAAAGTCCAAGACACTCACAAAGTAAGGCAAGACTCTAAAAAGCCTTTATTAAAATGGCTGTTATTTAAAAACAGCACCTACATGTTTCGGCAAAACTTGCCTTCATCAGGGTAATATTCATTCATTCATTTTCATTTCAGCTTAGTCCCTTTATTAATCTGGGGTCGCCACAGCGGAATGAACCGCCAACTTATCCAGCATATGTTTTACGCAGCGGGTGCCCATCCAGCTGCAACCCATCACTGGGAAACATCCACACACACCCATTCACACATACACTACTGACAATTTAGCCAACCCAATTCACCTGTACCGCATGTCTTTGGACTTGTGGGGGAAACCGGAGCACCCGGAGGAAATCCACGCCAACACGGTGGGAACATGCAAACTCCACACAGAAATGCCAACTGACCCAGCCGAGGCTCGAACCAGTGACCTTCTTGCTGTGAGGCGATCGTGCTACCCACTGCGCCATCAGGGTAACATCTGTTTTTAAATAATAGCCATGTTAATAAAGGCTTTTTAATTTTTTTGCTTACTTTTCGAGTGCTTTGGACTCGTTGCTTATCATCTTGAATCCCTTATCCAAAGAGAACCGACATATTAATTACCCCTGAAGCACTTTGTGTTTGATTTTGAATTTATATACTGCAACTTATATTCCAGACTCCAGAGCGACTTATACAATGCAATTAATTTAAAGCAAA
The DNA here is from genome assembly GCA_903798125.1 of Danio choprae. NCBI lineage: Eukaryota > Metazoa > Chordata > Actinopteri > Cypriniformes > Danionidae > Danio > Danio choprae. The sequence continues at coordinate 20,643,460 of CAIGQW010055024.1, read as the reverse complement.
AAAATAAAATTAAATCACACATTTTGCTAGTTTCAGTTTTGATTCAGTAAATATGCCTATATGTGATGATTGCAGACTTTTTAGAGTGCCAGTGTGAATACGTTTTATTTTATTTCTTGTTAATTTCTAAATACTTTTAAATTTAAGGCATTAAAATGCATGTTTATAAATATTCTGTTTTATTTAGGGCTACTGGTAGCCTATTTTATGTTATTTCTGAATTCAATCATGGTATGTTAATGCAAAATTGTGTTTATATTGAGCAAACTGCACCCACGGAAATTATGTAAAGGCAAAAATGTAGTTTCTTCTATCTAGAACGGCGGCCCCACCACTAAAAAGGCAAATTTTTGCAACTTATCAGATTCTATAGTACATTAGTTTTTTATTGAAGACGTAAAACTGCACCATGTGGTTGAACTAGGTACTGCAGTCCAAATTCAAAATATTAGAGAGGGGGTTTTTTTCCCCCGGCCCCTCCTCCTCTGAGTTAACGCACACCCAGGTTGCCAGATTTACAACACCATCAGGAATAAGCATGCCCGAAGTTCTAATCTGTTAAACTAATCTTTACGTTTGCAATATATATACTGTTCGCAAATAAAATTAAATTAAAAAAACACCTCATAAATCAACATTGTTGGAGGCTGTTCTGTCCCCTGAAGGTCACTTTTTTGGCCACGTCTGCATAACTTGTTAAAGCATTCATGGCTGAATTTACATACACTGCGTTTTGCGAAGTATATTTGGGTAAGCTGGCAGTGGGCAGGTTATAGAGAACAAAACAAAGACATATTTCCAACATGTAAAGCAAGCTTTCAATGGAGAATACCTGACTTTAGCATTGTTTTTCAGAAAATCAATCATTCAATTTGACTGCCAACATTGGAAACAAGAAAAGTTACCAGGCACTGCTCGCATTTTTGATTATTTTCACCTACATTTGACGGCCCTCCGAATGTTTTCTGCTAAGAATACAGACGTGGACAAAACTGTTGGTACCCTTTTATTGAAGAAAGAAAAACCCACAGTGATCACTGAAATAACTTGAAACAGAAAAAGGTGATGATTAATCAAAAATGACTGAAAATAAACTAATGAATATTGCTTTATAATGTGGTTCAACAGAAGCATTAAAAAAACTAACTAATGAAAATGGCCTGCATAATATTAAAGATTATACCAACAATTCTGTCCATGTCTGTATATTTATTTGCATGTTAAAATAAAGAAACAAGACTGTACTTTTTAAACAAAACAAAAAAGTGTTTTAGGGCCTCACGGTGGCGCAGTGGGTAGGACGTTCGTCTCACAGCAAGAAGGTCGCTGGTTCGAGCCTCGGCTGGGTCAGTTGGCGTTTCTGTGTGGAGTTTGCATGTTCTCCCCGTGTTGGTGTGGGTTTCCTCCGGGTGCTCCAGTTTCCCCCACAAGTCCAAAGACATGCGGTATAGGTGAATTAGCTAAAAATGTCCGTAGTGTATGTGTGTCAATGAGTGTATGGATGTTTCCTAGTGATTGGTTGCAGCTGGAAGGGCATCCGCTGCGTAAAACATATGCTGGATAAGTTGGTGGTTCATTCCGCTGTGGCGACCCCAGATTAATAAAGGGACTAAGCCGAAATGAAAATGAATGAATGAATGAAAAAAATCTATCTGCATGTGTTCGTGTTTTATCACCACTTGAATGCAGATAGGTTTCATCAAAAAAATAATAATAATAAAATTTGTGCATTTTCAAGATATCAATACACAGTTGAAGTCAGAATTATTCACCTGTAAATTTTTCCCCAATTTCTGTTTAACAGAAAGAAGATTTTTTTAATACATTTCTAAACATAATAGTTTTAATAAGTCATTTCTAATAACTGATTTATTTTTTCTTTGCCATTATGACAGCACATAATATTTGACTAGATATTTTTCAAGATACTAATATTCAGCTTAAAGTGACATTTAAATGGTTAATTAGGTTAATTAGGCAGGTTAGGGTAATTAGGCAAGTCATTGTATACCTGGTTTGTTCTGTAGACAATAGAAACAAATATCGCTTAAGGGGGCGAATAATAATGACCTTCAAATGGTTTTAAAACATTAAAAACTGCTTTTATTCCAGCCGAAATAAAACAAATAAGACTTTCTTCAGAAGAAAAAATATGATGGGAAATACTGTGAACAATTCCTTGCTCTGGTTAACATCATTTGGGAAAAACGTTCAGAAAATTCACAGGAGGACGAATCATTTTGACTTCAAATGTATGTATCATACAGTATCAATGGTGGGGAGGGGTTAAATAACTGCAAACCTATTATGATATTTTATACTTCAGAAGCGTTAAAAGCGTACACACAACACCTTCTGCTTTAGAAAATACATGAATAATGCATTTATGTTTCAAAATTCTTTGCGTCAAGAGTTTGCATAAATACTCAAGTTTTTTTTCCTATAATTCTTTAAAGGGTCAAACATTATACTCTGCTGATTGACAACATTCCACAGATTTTCTCAGTAGAGCTCAATCTGCACATTTTCTTTTCAAACGTTGCTTTAATGTCAAGTTAACCAGGTCATTGTGACTCTTCTGCATTCATTAGAAAAGATATGCATGAATTGATTGCAGGCTGCAGCAGTTTGAAGTTTGGTGAAGCATCTAAAAGTGCCGTACAGGTGCTAAATGATCATCTATCATCTACTGGCCTAGCAGTCTTTCACTATTTAACTTGGCAAACTCTAAACAATATTCAAAGTGAGAGAACAGATACAGCCAGCTGGCTACTGCCGAAAACTGTGAGCCATTATTTTGCACTTGGTGTCTTGATGTGTTGGAGACGCTCGTTGGGTTTAGGATCCTGCTAAATGGAGTGTCATCATTAGTAGCACAGCCAGAAATTCTGCTCTCGTCTGCTACGCTTCTCCAAGGGAGGAAGAAAATGAGATTGCTTACCGTTTGACCTGAAATCAGACCATTTCCATCACTGCATTGTGTTGTCTGACTGTGCTTTCAGTCACAGGCTGTATCATAAGTAAAGTCCGTTCTGTCATTGGTGTGTTTTGCCTGCATGAAAGTGCTTTGTTACATACATACTTGGTTTCTTCATGCTTAAACAATTGAAACATGATTGTGCTATTATATTATACACTCACCGGCCACTTTATTAGGTACACCTTACTTGTATCGGGTTGGACCCCTTTTTGCCTTCAGAATTGCCTTAATCCTTCGAGGCATAGATTCAACAAGGTACTGGAAATATTCCTCAGAGATTTTGGTCCATATTGACATGATAGAATCATGCAGTTGATGCAAATTGGATTGAGATCTCGTGACTGTGGAGGCCATTTGAGTACACTGAACTCATTGTCATGTTCAAGAAACCAGTCTGAGAGGATTCTCGCTTTATGACATGGTACGTTATCCTGCTGGAAGTAGCCATCAGAAGATGGGTACACTGTGGTCATAAAGGGATGGACATGGTCAGCAACAATACTCAGGTAGGCTGTGGTATTGTGGTATTGGACCATTCTCTGTAAACCCTAGAGATGGTTGTGCATGAAAATCCCAGTTAATCAGCAGTTTCTGAAATACTCAGACCAGTCCGTTTGGCACCAACAACCATGCCACATTCAAAGTCACTTAAATCACCTTTCTTCCTCATTCTGATGCTCAGTTTGAACTGCAGCAGATCGTCTTGACCATGTCTACATGCCTAAATGCATTGTGTTGCTGCCATGTGATTGGCTGATTAGAAATTTGCTTTAACAAGCAGGTGGACAGGTGTACCTAATAAAGTGGCCGGTGAGTATATTATTTTATATTATATTATATTATATTATATTATATTATATTATATTATATTATATTATATTATATTATATTATATTATATTATAAAGTAACAATTTATTAGTTTTTTTTTCTTTATTGT
>CAIGQW010055024.1:20613431-20625713 GCA_903798125.1 Danio choprae | reverse complement strand
GCTTAGTCCCTTTATTAATCTGAGGTCACCACAGTGGAATGAACCACCAACTTATCCAGCATATGTTTTACGTTTTATGCAGCGGATGCCCTTCCAGCTGCAACCCATCACTGGAAAACATCCACACATACCCATTCACACTCATACACTACGGCCAATTTAGCCTACCCAATTCACCTATACCACATGTTTTTGGACTAGTGGGGGAAACCGGAGCACCCAGAGGAAACCCACGCAAACACGGGGAGAACATGCAAACTCCACACAGAAATGCCAACTGACCCAGCCTGGGCTCGAACCAGCGACCTTCTTGCTGTGAGGCGATTGTGCTACCCACTGCGCCATCGTGCTGCCATATATATGTGATTCACACACGTTTTGCATGTGATTGTTATCAATCTTCGCTTAGCACTAATTATTATATTTCTGACAAAATGTCAAATGTTTGGATATTTCTATTCTATAAAACTAAAATTATTTTTAGTTGTAAACTTTATCGTTTCCATTCAGTTTGCTGAAATAACTAATAGCAGAACTACAATAAAAATCAATGCAATGCATATACGTAGACAAAAAAGAATAGAAACCACACACACACAAATATACAAATGTAAATATATACATACAATCCAACTGTTATTAACCAGAAAAGTCACAACAGTATGCTTTACATCGTTTCCTGTGACTGAAGCTAGAATCCAGAAAGGCTTTTTGGAAAAATAACCATTTGTAAAACTAATTACTTTTATGTAATGTCATTTATTATTATATTATTATTATGGGCATCATGGTGGCGCAGTGGGTAGCACGATCGCCTCACAGTAAGAAGGTCACTGGTTCGAGCCCTGGCTGGGTCAGTTTGCATTTCTGTGTGGAGTTTGCATGTTCTCCCTGCATGTTGCATTTTTTGAGTGTAAAATATGTATATTTGGCAACACGGTGGCTCAGTGGCTTACTGTCGCCTCACGTGGGTTTCCTCTGGATGCTCCGGTTTCCCCCACAAGCCCAAATACATGCGGTATAGGTGAATTGGGTAAGCTAAATTGTCCATAGAGTATGTGTGTGAATGAGAGTGTATGGATGTTTCCCAGTGATGGGTTGCAGATGGAAGGGCATCCACTGCGTAAAAGATATGCTGGATAAGTTGGCGGTTCATTCCGCTGTGGCGACCCCTGATTAATACAGGGACTAATAGGAAAAAAAAATGAAAGAATGAATATTATTATTATACTTTAGTATAAGTAACAATTCAGAGCCTTTACTACTGTCTTATTACCTGCCTATTATTAAGATATGAACTGTTTATTAGCACTTATAAAGTATAATCTTATTTTACATCTCTAATCCTACCCAATAAGTAAACCCAACTACAACCACTATTAATAGACATCTAATTAGTATGTTATTGAGCTAAAAGTCTTAGTTAATGGTTTGTTAATAGCATGCATTGTACATTAAGGTAAAGATTAACCTAATTCATATACACAAGCCTTTAATCATTCATATTTGACTGAATAGTTCAATTATTCCATTAGCAGTTTATTTATGCTGCGCTTTCCTGCAGCTAGTTATTCTCCAGCAGATGTCGCTGTCTCACTGCTGCATCACAGTTGTTGCTAGAAGGGATACAGCTGAGGGCCAGAAGTTAACGAGAATTATATGTATTATTTATTAACTCTATTATGCTGTTCATGTCATATCATTTGATTTACGAGTTTCTAACACCTATATCATATCAACATAATCAATACTTTGTTTGAAAACCTGTGTATTTTATTTGGTTTTTATTTGTTTATACATTTTTTGATGTGTCAGGCTTTACAGGGTTAAATTGCCCATTAATTGTATTTTAATAACGTTTACCCCCACCCCAACCCTTACAGTAATGTTAAAACCAATATTATAATGAAAAGTATTTATATTATTTATTAAATTACCTAATAATTGTATTTTAATAATGTTTATCCCCACCCCAACTCTTACAGTAATGTTAAAACACATATTATAATGAAAAGTATTTATATTATTTGTTAAATTACCCAATAATTGTATTTTATTAACATCAATCCCCACCCCTACCCTCATAGTAATGTAAAAACCAATATTATACTGAAAAGTATTTGTATTATTTATTAAATTACCCTTTAAATTGTATTTTACTAATGTCAATCCCCACCCCAACCCTCATAGTAATGTAAAAACAGCAATTATAATTAAAAGTATTTATATAATTTATTAAATTACCCAATAATTGTATTTTAATAACGTTTATCCCCACCCCAACCCTGATAGTAATGTAAAAACAGCAATTATAATGAAAAGTATTTATATTATTTAGTAAATTACTCTTTAAATTGTATCTTATTACCGTCAATCCCCACCCCAACCCAAATCCTACCCCTTACAATAATGAAAAAATATGAATTATTGTTGCACAGTGTTACAAATATTATGCTATATTGATGTTTCCACCGCTGTATCCCTTCTAGACTTCACTCTGCTCACTCATGACTCTTCATCAGCTGTTTTCTGTGTTGTTGATTGTGTTTAGATGGGTGGTTGGAGAGTGGGGTGAATGCAGTAAATCGTGTGGTAAAACAGGCACTCAGACTCGCTCTGTGCGCTGCGTTCAGCCTCTGGGAGACGATAAAGTCAAGTCCATCCGCAGCCGATACTGCAGCGACGAGCGTCCAGAGTCCCGCAGAGACTGCAACCGAAACCTGTGTCCTGCAGAGTGGAAGCTTGGGCCCTGGTCACAGGTACGGACGCGACACTCTGAAACCCTTAACATGATTTTATGTACAGTTGAAGTGAAAAATTCCTAAACATTAAACATTGTTTGGGAAATATTTGAAAAAGAAATAAAAACATGACAGGGGGGTGAATAATTTAGGCTTCAACTGTACCTAAACATCAACCACACAGTAAAAAAAAGCTTAAAACAGATATTTTTTTTAATGGTGTACAGTAGCACACATTATTTCTCATATGAAAACATTCTGATAGGTTTCATCTCACAGTGAATGCTTGTGGACTGGTCTTGCTCACACTTAATTAAAACAATACTTATAAAATAGCAGACATATTATACTTTTTTTTCTCGATCCTAACATATCCGTTGCATATTGAACAAAATATTGCACTGAAATATACTTATATGAATATAATTTTCAAAATGATGTTTTGTTTATTATTATTGTTAAGGTGGGTATAGTATTGGTAAAGATCACAGGTGGCAAACTCAGTTCCTGGAGGGCCGCAGCTCTGCACAGCTTAGCTTTAACCCTAATTAAACACACCTGATCTAACTAATTGAGTCCTTCAGGCTTGTTTGAAACCTATAGGTAATGCCGCGGTCACACTGCGATTTTCACCCCATAGACTTCCATTCATACGCAAGCGAATGCCACAGACCAGAAACGTAAACTCATGCAACAAGTTTCGCAGTTCGATGCGTTACAAAGTGAACTCTGACCTGCGAAATCACATCACGTGACTGCCTGAGACCGATGGAAGATCAAAACATGATCTCTCTGTACAGAAATTTAAAATATGGACCAATCACTCGCTTTTTAAAATGTCTAATCATCTTGTTTAATCCCGCCCCTTTTCGCAGCACCATACGACAGAATTTCGCATGCTCAAACTCTAGTGTGGCTGCGGCATTAGTGTGTTAAAGCAGGGTTGGAACTAAATTGTGCATGACTGCGGCTCTCCAGGAACTGAGTTTGACACCCCGGTATTTAGCTTTAGACTCTTTAACATGAGTGTGTGTGTGTGTGTGTGTGTGTGTGTGTGTGTGTGTGTGTGTTACAGTGCTCGGTGTCGTGTGGGAACGGGACGCAGGAGAGGCAGGTTCTCTGTCACACTCGGGATAACACTATCGGACTCTGTCTGGACTCCAAACCCACTGCTTTAAGACCCTGCAGAATGGATCCCTGCCCAAGTGCGTATTCAAAACGAAACATTCAACAAACATCCATTAGCGACTCTAAAATCAGTACAAAATAAAATCAGTATAAAATAAATGTATCAAAATAAATCTAATTCATTCATTCTCTTTTCGGCTTAGTCCCTTTATTAATCAGGGGTCGCCACAGCGGAATGAACCGCCAAATTATCCAGCATATGTTTTTTTTACGCAGCGGATGCACTTCCAGCTGCAACCCATCACTGGGAAACACCTATACACTCTAATTCACACACATACACTACAGACAATTTAGCTTACCCAATTCACCTATCTTTAGACTGTGGGGGAAACCAGAGCACCCGGAGGAAACCCACGCCAACACGGGGAGAACATGCAAACTCCACACAGAAATGCCAACTGACCCAGCCGAGGCTCGAACCAGCGACCTTCTTGCTGTGAGGCGACAGCGCTACCCACTGCGCCGCCTAAATCTAATTCAAAATAAATAAAAATAAGTCAACATAAAGACCATTTTACTTTAAATTGCCATATCAGACACAACATCCAGTATAAGACCACTTGAAAGTGAGCATAACCTTCCAGAATGGAGCCAGATGGCTCGTGGGAGGGTTAAAAATAATGCTGCATTCCATTAAACCTAGAAAGCGGTTCCTTACAACTGAACAACATATGCCACATTTCTGAGATGTGGCTGTTTATAACTGTTTACAGTTTGCTGTAAGTTTCTATAGGTTACACTGCTGTTTAAGACTTTGAGAGAATGCTTAATGATTTTGAAAGAAATATGCTGTGAACGTGGTAATATTGTGAAATGTTAGTACAATTTAAAATGGCAATAAAATATGAACTTATAACTGTGATGCAAAGCTGAATTTTTAGCATGATTCCTCAATGGTTGTTTGGAAACCATTCTAATATGCAGATGTATTTAATAGTAATGGACTAATATAAATAAAATAGGAATGCACTCATATAGGCTGCACGGTGGCGCAGTGAGTAGCACAATCGCCTCACAGCAAGAAGGTCGCTGGTTTGAGCCTCGGCTGGGTCAGTTGGCATTTCTGTGTGGAGTTTGCATGTTCTCCCCGTGTTGGCGTGGGTTTTCTCCGGGTGCTCCGGTTTCCCCCACAAGTCCAAAGACATGCGGTATAGGTGAATTGGGTAAGCTAAATTGTCCGTAGTGTATGTGTGTGAATGAGTGTGTGTGGATGTTTCCCAGAGATGGGTTGCAGCTGGAAGGGCATCCGCTGTGTAAAACATATGCTGGATAAGTTGGCGGTTCATTCCGCTGTGGCGACCCCAGATTAATAAAGGGACTAAGCCGAAAAGAAAATGAATGAATGAATGCACTCATATACAGTGCTCAGCATATATGAGTACACCCCATTTTGAGAGTGAATATTTTTATTCATTACTCAGTGAATATGGGTCATATATGTTGGTGCATTTGAACAAAACTGATTTATTAAACAGATATATTTATTAAAACAATATTTTAGTCACAGAACATCTTTAGAAATGGAAAGATAATACATTTACATTCATGCAAAATATTACAAGCTACAACATTTCAACAAAATTGTCTATATTTTTTTGTTTCTTTTGATTTTTGCTATTTCTGAACATTTTATTTAATAGTTTTCGCTAACATATAAATTTGGGCGACTAATTTGGTACCAGATTTGGCTTCAGTACTGACTAAACTAATGTATATGCACAAATATAATGTATATGCACAAATATAATGTATATGCACAAATATAATATTGTAAAGCATCCTATTGAAAATATTAATTTAAATGAGAGATTTGTGGTGGGTGTACTCATATATGCTGAGCACTGTAAATAATAATGCACTAATATAAATAATACATTAATCTAAGTAATATAGGAATGCACTAATACAATTAATATATTAATGCACTAATACAAATAATAATCCACTAATATAAATAACATAGAAACACACTTATATAAATAATAATGAGCCAATATAATTACAAGGGCGGTGCGGTGGCGCAGTGGGTAGCCCTGTCGCCTCACAGCAAGAAGGTCGCTGGTTTGAGCCTCGGCTGGGTCAGTTGGCATTTCTGTGTGGAGTTTGCATGTTCTTGCCATGTTTGCATGGGTTTCCTCCGGGTGCTCCGGTTTCCCCCACAAGTCCAAAGACATGCTGTATAGGTGAATTGGGTAAGCTAAATTGTCTGTATTGAATGAGAGTGTATGGATGTTTCCCAGTGATGGGTTGTAGCTGGAAGGGCATCCGCTGTGTAAAACATATGCTGGATAAGTTGGTGGTTCATTCCGCTGTGGCAACCCCAGATTAATAAAGGGACTAAGCTGAAAAGAAAATGAAAGAATATAAATACAAATATATTGATATAAATAATATTGCACTAATATAAATCATTTAGAAATCCACTAATATAAATAATAATGCACTTATATAAATAAATCATAGGAATGCACTAATAAAGTGAATATAGGAATGCACTGATACAAGTAATACTGCTTTAATATATATTCATTCATTTTCATTTCGGCTTAGTCCCTTTATTAATCTGGGGTCGCCACAGCGGAATGAACCACCAACTTATCCAGCATATGTTTTACACAGCGGATGCCCTTCCAGCTGCAACCCAGTACTGGGAAAGCTTTAATATATAAATAATATATAATATAAATAATAATGCACTGATAAAATGAATATAGTAATGCACTGATACAAATAATACTGCACTAATATAAATAATAATATATTTATATAAATAATATTGCACTAAAATACATAATAAAGGAATGCACTATTAAAATGAGTATAGGAATGTACTGATACAAATAATACTGAATATAAATAATATTGCACCAATATGAACGATACAGGAATGCACTCATATAATATACGTTGTTTTGCTTTCTGTCTTTTGAACAGGGAGCACTTCCGACTTCAACAAGCACGGAAACTTCCTGATCCAGTGGTTGTCGCGCCACGACCCCAAATACCCGGTGCAGAGGATGTCAAGTAAAGCCTCTCTGTCCAGCCATGTGGTGGCGCTGCGCTGTCTGTCCTCTCTCAGCTGGACCTTCCCTCTGTCGCTCTGCCTGGCTTTACAAGGCAAACTCCCCTGACTGCCTCCCGCTTCCGAGGCTTGCACGCTTCTCTTTCCTGGGTGGTGGTCCTCTTTTACGGGGCGTTTCCGATAGGGGGAGGTTTCTCTGTTTCTCTCTCTCTCTGTCTCTCTCTCTCTCCTTTGTGGAGCTCTGTGTTGTGAACGCTGGCCAGTAAGAAATTGTGGACAAAACAAAACTTGTAAAAAAAAAAGGTTTAAAAAAAAAGTGGCTTTTGTGACGGGACGGGCAGCTTGCGGAGCTAACGATGAGGTTTTTCGGCAGATGCGTTTGTTTGAATCAGCAATGTGGCTCTCGCGTTGTCAAAAGCAGACGCCGATTTACAGAGGCGCAGGCGGGAAGGAGAATTTAAAAAATGAAAAGTGGCTATAAAAAAATGACAAAAAAAAACACGAAGCTTTATTGTGAATGTGAACTTGTCACAATGAGGAAATCTTTGCTAAAGTGCTCATTCCACATCCCAGTTCATTCTCGAAATTCTCGACGGGACACCACCAAAAACACGCAGAAGTTAAGATGTGGGACGCACTGTTGAAGCGCCCCGACGAATGGCGAACATGAGGTGGAACATGCTAAAAAAAAAACAGGGTCGCTTTTACTACACAACACGTTCGAACGCCATAAGCACCTCATCCTCCATCCTCTCTTTGACTGTTAACCGATTCAATAAATGCAGCTTATTTGTGCTTGCAGACTTTAAAACAGACGTATAAATATATTTGTATTTATATATGACTATAAATCTATATGGGTATACCAATAATATGAATAATTTGTTTTACCATGAATAAGCTGTAGCTTATTAGCCTAACATTTGGACTGCTATTGATCGCTTTAATTCTTGACTGTTACGTGTATTTTTTTATTGATTTTACATGAATACAGAACTATTGCTATTTAATAAACAGGAGTTAAGTGTTTTTCGGGTGGGGGGGAAGGGGGAAGATCTATATTATGCAGGACTCGCTCAGCCAGTTGCCTCTCAGTTAGTTTTGTTTTTTCCCGAAAGAAGTGGTTTCATTTTTTTCGGATTCATCCGGAATGAGAGGGATTCATGCACATTTAATATGTCAGTGACGTGCGTTTTTGTCATGCCTTCGTATGTGTGTGTGTGTGTGTGTGTGTGTGAGCGTCTCCGACACGTGTGCGTGTGTGTATGTGAGTCTGCCAGCATGCTTATTTTTTATTTTTATTAACGTTATTACCAGTGGCCATACGAAAGATGACGACACATGAATATACCTCATAAACTTTCATCCGCATCCATGTTTTCGGGACCGGGGGGAGGGTGGGGGTGGGTATGTATAGAGCGTAAGAACAATGCCTTACACTACATTTGAATGTATCGGCATTTATCTGTGAAAGGGATGGCTTAGCGCACAGAAACCAGAGGCAGCTTCGAACAAAACCTGAAATAAATACCGATTGATTGATCAGCCAATCATCACACACACATCCGAAAACAAAACGTGGCTAAACCATTGGACACAAGGAGCGTTTTAAAAGGAAAACCTACATCTCTATCACTTCGGACGTGTCATTGTATCGTGAAACACATTTCTGTTGTGACTATGTAGCGAGCTATCCGAATTTTCATGCTCAAAAAGCCGTGGAGAAAACACTAGGATAAGCCAGACCTTGCAGTGGGATACTGTAAATAAAAAAAAATTGGTGTTTACTGTATTTAATAACATTTATGACTGTTATCTCCTTACTTATAAGAAAAAAATGCTATATTATATACTACGAGTAACTGTCACGTTACTTCACTGGCCTAACTGCGTCTTGGCTGGCTGTTGTTGGGGGAAAATGTCTGGGGGAACATTCAGATGGACTTACGTGCACTGCGTCTATATGCACTTTGATTTATCAGGGAAACTTTATTAATGTTTTGTAAATGTTTAATATATGACACTTGTACGTGCCATGCCAGTTTTTACATCATCATGGAAGAAAAAACAATCCTGTATTTTATTTAACCGACGACCTATTTATTTACCTGTTCATCTGAATTACCGATGGATTAATTGTTCTCAAAGTAATGAAGTGTTTAACCAAAGTTACTGTGAACTTGTACCTTTCAATACAGTCGATTTATTTTTCTGAAGAAGATAACTCTATCTGTATGTTTAAAAGGGGGCGGGAGTGCATTTCATTGTTTCAGTTTCTGTCATGATCAACTGCAAAAGTAGGAATAAAAGAAAAAAAAAGTGTTAAAAACTGAAAAAAATCATATTTTACTGCCTGTTGTCGCTGTCTTTTTCTATCAAAGTGACATTAAATTATTTTAAATGTGTGCTACAGAACATTCAACACAATTTAATATATTTTTGTTTTAGTTTTTGCCAAAAAAAAGTGTTGTTTTATTCCTGAAAATTGTGCATTTTTATACAAATTAAGTAGTTCAGTCCTAAAAAGTCCAATGTAGTTCAATGAGATCAGGTTGTTTATTTTAAACAAATCACATACATATAAGTATACAAATCAATACTGCAATTGTTCTAAAGTATTTACACAATAACGGGATAATTTACCCACTAAAAGCTTCTGTAGTGCACCTTTAATGCAATAAAGAATAAACAATTTCATGAATATCATGTGAACACAGCCCAAAGCAAGTGTTCATTTCATTTCAGACCACCCTGATCTCTAGATATTACCATCAGCCTTTGTTAATCCCAACCCAGGCTCATTCTGAAAACGTACTCCTATATACATTTCTGGAGAGCGCTAAATACATCCCAGGAGCTAAATTTTTGGCAGTTTTTGTTTTCGCAAATCCACCAGAAGCCGCTGTGTATGCTTTTTATGATCTCAAATTTCTTTCTCGAGTGCCATTCGCGCCTGCTCTTCTCGCGTAAATCCACTAGAGGTCGCTATGGACTGACTGGTTCCCTAAACCCAACCGATAGTGTTTTCAAAAGCAATCCAGAAAAAGAAAAGCCCTCGCGGCAGGCAGATTTTTACCACATTTTCAGATTTGACCCCATTCTCACCCTGTTATTTACTTGTTTATTTTATTTATTGGCATTTGCTTTTGTCTTACCTGCTTTCTGGAACCGTTCTTTGCGGGACTCGAACCTCATCGTCATGGTCAACTCCGCTCTGCATATCAAATCCTCCGATGGATGCGATGAGCCACTTGCCAAACTGGTAACACTTGAAAAAGCTGTCCACACGTAGTCAAGCGGTCAACTGGTAAGCGGGGAAAGGAACAGCGTCATACAGCACCATTGCATTCGTTTTAATATTGAAATAGACCCATACGTACTTCTGGCTACATAATTCGCGATCTCCAGAAATGTATATAGGGCTACGTTTTCAGAATAAACCTATGTTGGTTAATCACTTTGACAACCACCAATAATTAAATGATCTTGCAAAATGTTTAGCCGAAAACTGTATAAATATGTACTTCCAGAAGGATAAATGACCACATTCCTAATCCCATAATAATCCCATAATACGCATCTACTGTAAATCTTATTTTTTTTTTGCATATTTGCTTAACGGTCAGATCATAACACTGTGTTTCTGCTTGGGCTTCAACTAATTTCTGTTTTTGCTTCAACTAATTTCTGCTTTTGCTTTAATGAGATTTCCTGCTCAGACACATTTGTCAAAAGCAACAAGTTCAGAAGACACATTTTACCTATGTGTTGTCGTTCTATGCCATTCAATGTACAATTGAAGTCAAAATTACTCTCCCTCCTGTAATTATAATTGTTTTCTTTTTCAAATATTTCCCAAATGATGTTGAACAGATTCAGGAATTTTTCACAGTATTTCCTATAATATTTTTTCTTCTGGAGAAAGTCTTATTTGCTTTATTTCGGCTAGAAGAAAAGCAGTTTTTAATTTTTAAAAAAACATTTTAAGGTCAATATTATTTGATTGTCTACAGAACAAACTATCATTATACAATGACTTGCCTAATCACCCTAACTTGCCTACTTAACCTAGTTAAGCCTTTAAATGTCACTTTAAGCTGAATACTAGTATTTTGAAAAATATCTACTCAAATATTATGTGCTGTCATAATGGCAAAGATAAAAGAAATCAGTTATTAGAAATGAGTTATTAAAACTAATATGTTTAGAAATGTGTTGAAAAACATCTTCTCTCCGTTAAACAGAAATTGGGAGAAAAATATACAGCGCGGCGAATAGCTCAGGAGGGCTAATAACTGTATATTCATTATAATTTGTAGCAGTGGTAACCTTTAATTGATAAGTTTGACATTTTGCCGTGACGTTTTTTCAAAGAGATGGAAAGTAAATAAACGGCAGGCGGATATGACGCAGGTAAAAGCGTCTTACGCCTGTGCGCATGCAGTCATTTTAGTCTGGATGACAGAAAGAATTGAAAATGATAGTGTGGACACGGCGCGCTTTTAGACGAAATTATAATTTCCAAATTCATCCAGATTAGTGTAGATCACAGGTGTCAAATCCTGGAGGTCCGGAGCCCTGCACAGTTTAGTTCCAACCCTGCTTCAACACACTTACCTGCAGGTTTCAAACGAGCCTGAAGGACTCAATTAGTTTGATCAGGTGTGTTTAATTAGGGTTAAAGCTAAACTGTGCAGAGCTGCGGCCCTCCAGGAACTGAGTTTGACACCTGTGGTGTAGATGAACCCACAAGTTGAGAATAAGTCAATGACAGACTATTCATTTTTGGGTGAACTATCCATAATCCATTTAGTTCTTGCATTGCTACTTTAACTGTTAAAACTATTAGTTACTAGTTAAATAAAGTCATGGTAACTAATAATCTTAACTTTTACGAATTTGATTGCAATGCAATAATGTGCACCTTTTGTAAAGCTGCTTTGAAACAGTAATTATTGTGAAAAGCGCTATACAAGCTTGAATTGAATCGAATTCAACAGTTTGATTGCAGTGTTGCTCTCCTGTTTTGCAGAGCTGCGCTGTCACGGCGACCGCTCTGCATTCTGCCGCATGGAGGTTTTACAGCAGTACTGCTCTCTGCCGGGCTTCCAGCGCATGTGCTGCAAGTCCTGCAAGCTTGCCAATTCCACAAACCCTACAACAACAACAACAAGCAAACCACCATCCAAATCCAAAACAACCAAAGTGCGAACCACAAACTCCCACAATCCCAAACACGCAACAACACAAACCACCTTTTCAACAAGCACACCTTACTTACACACAACATCAGACACAACAGCACCCATGGACACAACAACTCATCAG
>CAIGQW010055024.1:20579465-20598495 GCA_903798125.1 Danio choprae | reverse complement strand
TCCCGTCTCCGTCTCGTCATGTTATCCTCCGCCCTCCGGGCGTTACAATATCAAATCGAAAGCAATATTATTTTGCTAACCCATCTGATACACTGTTAACAATTTCCTGTAAAATCTACAGTAACTTACTGTAAATCAATTACAGCAAAAATATTTTATTTATATTTACAGCACCATCTATCTTGCTGTATATGTATTTACAGAATTGTATGTATACTCACCGGCCACTTTATTAGGTACACCGGTCCAACTGCTCGTTAGTACAAATTCCTAATCAGCCAATCACATGGCAGCAACTCAATGCATTTAGGCATGTAGACATGGTCAAGGCGATCTGCTGCAGTTCAAACCGAGCATCAGAATGGGGAAGAAAGGTGATTTAAGAGACTTTGAATGTGGCATGGTTGTTGGTGCCAGACGGGCTGGTCTGAGTATTTCAGAAACTGCTGATCTACTGGGATTTTCACGCACAACCAACTCTAGGAGAATGGACGGACTGGTTGGAGCTGATAAAAAGGAAACAGTAACTAAAAAAACACTTGTTACAACCGAGATATGCAGAAGAGCATCTTTGAACGCACAACGAGTCCAACCTTGAGGTGGATGGGCTACAGCAGCAGAAGACCACACCGGTTGCCACTCCTGTCAGCTAAGAACGGGAAACTGAGGCTACAGTTCGCACAGGCTCACCAAAATTGGACAATAGAAGATTGGAGAAACATTGCCTGGTCTGATGAGTCTCGATTTCTGCTGCGACATTCGGATTGTAGGGTCAGAATTTGGCATCAACAACATGAAAGCATGGATCCATCCTGCATTGTTTCAACAGTTCAGGCTGCTGGTGGTGGTGTAATGGTGTGGGGGATATTTTCTTGGCACACTTTGGGCCCATTAGTACCAATTGAACACCACACGTATCAACACCACAGCCTACCTGAGTATTGTTACTGACCATGTCCATCTCTTTATGACCACAGTGTAGCCATCTTCTAATGGCTACTTCCAGCAGGATAGCGTACCATGTCATAAAGCACGAGTCATCTCAGACTGGTTTCTTAAACATGATAATGGGTTCACTGTACTCAAATGGCCTCCACAGTCACCAGATCTCAATCCAATAGAGCACCTTTGGGATGTGGTGGAACGAGAGATTCGCATCATGGATGTGCTGCTGACAAATCTGCAGCAATTGCGTGATGCTATCACGTCAATATGGACCAAAATCTCTAAGGAGTATTTCCAGTACCTTGTTGAATCTATGCCACGAAGGATTAAAGCAATTTTTGAATGTCCAACCCGGTACTAAGGTGCACCTAATAAAGTGGCCGGTGAGTGTATTTATCTGCTGTAAAATATATAGTACTTTAACAAAAATACAGTAACATACTGCATAACTGTCCTACAGTAAAATACAGTTCATATTACAGTTAAATACTTGTTAAGACTATTTATTTAAAATGAGCTGAATCAACACAATTCTTGAGGTTTTATTTGGGACAACTTAAATGTTTTATGTTCAATCCACTTACATTTATAAAAACAACTAAGTTAACCTAATCGATTTGTTTTGGAACAACATGAAGAAGGGGCAGCACAGTGGCGCAGTGGGTAGCACAATCGCCTCACAGCAAGAAGACCGCTGGTTCGAGCCCCGGCTGGGTCAGATTGCATTTCTGTGTGGAGTTTGCATGTTCTCCCTGTGTTGGCGTGGGTTTCCTCCGGGTGCTCCGGTTTCCCCCACAATTCCAAAGACATGCGCTATAGGTGAATTGGGTAAGCTAAATTGTCCGTAGTGTGTGTGTGTGAATGAGTGTGTATGGATGTTTCCCAGGGATGGGTTGCGGCTGGAAGGGCTTCCGCTGCGTAAAACATATGGTGGATAAGTTGGCGGTTCATTCTGCTGTGGCGACCCCAGATTAATAAAGGGACTAAGCCGAAAAGAAAATGAATGAATGAACATGAAGGAGTTGTGTGGAACCCGGCATTATTTACAGTGTAGATTATTTTGCTTGTTTTAAGGAAAAGCTCACGAGACACTGTTTTACTTGTCTAGAAAAAGCTTCTTGATTTAAGAATTTCTAGATATTTGGACTAGAAACAAGACCCAAACTCTAAATAAGAAAAGCATTTTTGCAGTGTATGCTGGACTGCAGACTGGTTTGACGGAGGCCAGTGAAGCTGCTTTGCATAGTGTAATGATCTCAGACTTTATAGTTGGGGAAATAATGAAGGAACAAACAAACAAAGCACTACAGATGTTGTGTGCTGATAGGAGTGTGAGTCTCTTTGAAGCTCCAGTAATAATGCTGCGAGGTCTTTGATACCTGCTTGATTAAGAGAGATTCTTCCTCGGGCGATTTCAGAACCAGCATTTTTCTCACAATAGAGTGTCTCTGTCATAATGACATGACGTTCCTAACTGCAGATACACAGTTAAATTTAGACAGCAAAAATATTAGTCGACTCCAAAATGTCTGTCATGCTTTGGAGACAGTGGCTTCTAAGGATTTTTGTTTAGTTTTTTTTATTTTTTTTTTATACAGAATGAAAATATTTAATTATTAATGAATAATTAATGAAGGTACTGTAGGTACAGGCACTGCAGCCAAACTTCTTTTCAATGCTAGGTCAATCTTGAGATTTTGAGCTTTGCGCTGTCTTAATGTAGATGAAAAAGAATACATCCAAATATATATATTTATTACACTTTATTTATTTAACTGTAGATTTCAGCTACAAATATCTTTAAAAACTTGAAAATGATGATTTTAAAGTGTCATTATATTTCACTAAAACTAGAAAAATAAACAATTATATTATTATTAATGGGGTGTGGTGCAGTGGGTAGCGCTGTCGCCGTAGTGTTAATGAGTGTGTATGTGCTAGATAATTCCACTGGCGGTTCATTCCACTGTGGTGACCCCTGATGAATAAAGGGACTAAGCCAAAGAAAAATGTATGAATAAATAAAATAAAATAAAGTAAAATAAAAAAGCAGAACAAATGAAACTAAATTTAAATTAGGTCTATATTATTAGTTTACTCTCTAATCTAGGGGCCTCACAGTGGCACAGTGGGTAGCACGTTCGCCTCACAGCAAGAAGGTCGCTGGTTTGAGCCTCGGCTGGGTCAGTTGGCGTTTCTGTGTGGAGTTTGCATGTTTCCCCCACAATTCCAAAGACATGCGGTACAGGTGAATTGGGTGGACTAAATTGTCCGTAGTGTATGAGTGTGAATGGGTGTGTATGGATGTTTTCCAGAGATGGGTTGCAGCTGGAAGGGCATCCGCTGCGTAAAACATATGCTGGATAAGTTGGCGGTTCATTCCGCTGTGGCGACCCCAGATTAATAAAGGGACTAAGCCGAAATGAAAATGAATGAATGAATGAATACTCTCTAATCTAAATCTGATTATCAGTTTGTATTTGGTTGTTCTGTGATGTTTATTTTATTTATTTTTTCACTCTGATTCAGTCTGAAAACCCAGTTGTGTTTGTAAAAGGTTGTGGCATCTGTTTTTCTTCATTCTCAGTTCAGACGAGTGGTTTAATCTCATCTCTGATCTGTCAGCCTCAGTGATGAATCATCAGAAATATTAGATGGAAAATAACCAGCTGCTATACTGTGAAACCTACAATTCTGCATCGATATTTATCTATATTTATTGTCATTTGCTATAGATGATGTTTGAAGGTCTTCACAGAAATGTCTACTTATCAAAATCAAGATGACCTTTTCTGAAATAACTCAATGTTTCAGAGCAATCAACCTACTGACGCATGAAGAGAAGAAGCACGAGATCTCACTTAGACACTGTGCATTGATGCTGTTTATACTTTGGAGACGGTTCTAAGAGATGGTCTGAATTTAGGGGTCATATAATGCTTTTTACACTTTCAGCTGCCTCTAGTGCATAATGCACCAATTTGAGCATGAAAAAATCTTCCAGACAGAGTGATTCTCCACAGTAATAAGAGCAGCTCTGAGATCCGTCAGATGCCTGGATTGTAGGAATCAAACACATCACAGCTTCATCAGTTTTCATCCTTTTTGCTGTAGTTGCTTTAGCTGTTTACATTTACTGTTTACAAAAAAGTTGACTCAACTTAAAATTGTAAGGCAACTTGCTGAACAGCTTTTTTTGAGTTGACTCAACTTTTAACCCAAGTACTGCCCAACAGAGCCTGGTTGCTCTGTAGTTGTTGTTTTTTTCAATTGGCCAGTCAATTGGAGAATTTTGTTTCCTCGCTACTGTTGCCACTGGCTTGCTCGGATCGGGGCTTGTGGAGCTGCGCTTCGGTGGATTTGATCTTCAGTGTTTGAACTTTCAGCAGTGAAACTTAAACCACACTGAACTGAACTGAACTTCAACTCTGAAATCTGGACTTTACTAGACCATGTTAAGCTGCTTTGACACAATCTACATTGTAAAATGTGGTATATAAATAAACTTGAATTGAATTGAATTGTAGCCTCTGAGGGCCTCACGGTGGCGCAGTGGATAGCACGTTCGCCTCACAGCAAGAAGGTCGCTGGTTCGAGCCTCGGCTGGGTCAGTTGGCATTTCTGTGTGGAGTTTGCATGTTCTGCCCGTGTTGGCGTGGGTTTCCTCCGGGTGCTCCGGTTTCCCCCACAAGTCCAAAGACATGCGGTATAGGTGAATTGGGTAAGCTAAATTGTCTGTAGTGTATGAGTGTGAATGGGTGTGTATCGATGTTTCCCAGAGATGGGTTGCAGCTGGAAGGGCATCCGCTGCGTAAAACATATGCTGGATAAGTTGGCGGTTCATTCCGCTGTGGCGACCCCAGATTAATAAAGGGACTGAGCCGAAAAGAAAATGAATGAATGAATGAATAAATTGAATTGAATACTGCGCTTGACTTAATTTGAGTCAACTCAAAAAAGCTGTTCAGCACGTTGCCTTACTATTATAAGTTGACTCAACTTTTTTACAGTTACATTTGTGCTTTTATGTCAACAAATTGCTATTTTATTTCCAACAATTACAGCTTTCTGTTCAAATATCACAATGTGACTTTAGTTATATCACAACTGACTCTCTGTCGTCTTTACACGATGTTTTCAGCATGCTACCTGATATCTTCATCTCCTATCGGCATACCTTCAACTCAAAATCAAGGTGACTTTTTTTATTTATTTTTTACCACAATATAACACTTTTACCTGAAAAAAAGTGCCCATTCCCAGCTTTCTCATCCTCACGACCTCATTGCAGAATATTTTCAAGACGTATTTTAATACCTGGGGCAGCAGAAAGGTCGCTGGTTCGAGCCCCGGCTGGGTCAGTTGGCATTTCTGTGTGGAGTTTGCATGTTCTCCCTGTGTTTGCGTGGGTTTCCTCCAGGTGCTCCGGTTTCCCTCACAAGCCCAAAGACATGCGGTATAGGTGAATTGGGTAAGCTAAATTGTCCGTAGTGTATGAGTGTGTATGGATGTTTCCCAGTGATGGAACATATGCTGGATAAATTGGCGGTTTATTCCGCTGTGGTGACCCCTGATTAATAAAGGGACTAAGCCGAGAAGAAAATGAAATGAAAATGAATGAATTTTAATACCTCAGTAACCCAAGAAGCTGCTGACACCATAAAGCGCAATACCCTGAAAGGACGTGACTGATTTTGAATGGAAAAGATTTACTTCAAGAAGCTTATTTTTACACATTGATTTGGCTGAAGGTCAATAAGTAGCTTAGTATATGAACATATTTGACTATGGCTGGTATACTTCTCCAGCTTGAAGACATTCTTTATGATTTATGCTTAGATCTCTACATGCTGGAACCATTTATAGCATCCTTAGTTTATCCTTTTTCACTTATAACCTCAATGATTTTTGCTGCTTGTTCAAACTACTTATTTAAAATGAGCTGAATCAACACAATTCTTGAGTTTTTGTTGGGACAACTTAATTGCTTTATGCTCAATCCACTTACATTTATAAAAACAATTAAGATAACTTAATCGATTTGTGTTTGGACAACATGAAGGAGTTGTGTGGAACCCAGTATTTTTACCGTCCTGATAGGAAGGCAGATGGAGGCTGAAACATATCAAAAAGCAGTGTGAGGGTTAAAGGGATATTTTATCTTCTTCCACAGAGACCATCTTCTCTCATGCCAAATGCTTTGTAGTGTTGTATACTTTAGAGATGCCTCTGCAGTCAATGTCTTATAAATGTCTGCCTTGAACGTCAGACTGCCTTCCTACATCTAAATGGGTCATTTGAAGCCCAATGTTGGCGAGGAAATGTCACTGTAAAGGAAAATTGCAATCAGAATGATTTAGATGCGTCAATGGGACTCTAATGACACGATTCTTCAACACAGTTCACCTAAAATGTAGTTCCAAACCTACAGTATATGACTTTTCTGTGAGGCATATTTAGCTTGAGTTATCTTCCTCTTTTTCCATACAGCATTTCATGTTGTAGTAAAGTTTCCAAAAAGCAAACACACAACACACACATTTTTTTAAAGAAATTAGATTAAATTAGATCAAAAAATATCCTTTAATTGTTTGTTTTTTTAGTATGATCATTACATAAATAAATTACTTTACAAAAATAGCTAATAAAAATAGCATTTCCCTATTCTTAATGTTATAACGAAAGAAAAATTGATAGTGCAATACTCCAACAATGATATCGGATATTGCATATTTTCCCAGAATTATGTAGCCCTAATTTTAAGCATAGATTCCCCATTTTCATCTCTGCGTCAAAATAAAAATGTATAAAAGAGATTAAGAAATTTGATATGCATAGAAAGGTGCTTACTTTAATGCTTCAAATTAATCCTTGTCGTATATTTGTCGTTCTCTTTCTTTGGATTCATGAACAAACATAATAAGTTTTGTTTTATTGTGTACAGATGGCATTTCTATCTATCTGTCTGTCTGTCCGTCCGTCCGTCCGTCCGTCCACCCGTTCATCCATCCAGCCAGCCATCCATCCACCCACCCACCCACCCATCCATCCATCCATCTATCATCGTCTGTCTGTCTGTCTGTCTGTCTGTCTGTCTGTCTGTCTGTCTATCATCGTCTGTCTGTCTGTCTGTCTGTCTATCTATCTATCTATTGTCTGTATGTCTATCTATTCGTCCATCTATCTATCTGTCTATCTATCTATCTATCTGTCTATCTATCTGTCTATCTGTCTATCTATCTGTCTATCTGTCTATCTATCTGTTCGCCCATCTATCTATCTATCTATCTATCTATCTATCTATCTATCTATCCATCTAAATAATGGAGTTTGATATTTGATTATTTTTTTAACTATTACATTATAACATTTTGCTCAGAAATATGTCAAATCTTCTGGTGTCAATGATAGTGGCAAAGAATAAAGATATAACAAAGACAATTTCACTGCAGTCTGATCATTATATAGAGTCTTTTATTATGTATTCTCGATCTACATATGTTGGACAATTTTTTTAGTCTACCACATAAACTATTGTTACACTGAATGGCATTTTAGTGGGTGTATGCTATAGAGCATGTTAATAATGTACGACAGCAATTTAATTTAGCTAACAAACACATGTAATTAAAAAGGACACGTTTTATGCTTGAAAAGCCCTTTTCATCATTGACCCGTATATATCATCACACTGTCACATGATCATTCAGAAATCATTTCATGTACTAACTGTATATGTAAATTTTTTTATATTACAGACTTAAAAAATTGTAACAAGCACATTTGTGCTTATTTAGAAGTGTTGACAATCAGTACTGAGTAAACAAGTAATATATTACAATCTCGTTTCACAATTCACAATTATCCTAACCCTTTTTCATGTCGATACATGAGCGACCTTTTACATCTGGATGTTATCAAAGTCATCCCAGCAGACATCGGCTCCTTCCCGAAGCCTCATGCAGCCTGCAGCGGTGCGACTTGCTGACTTCACTTGTCCAATCAGCATGAGACCATACCTGCATCTCCAAATCTTGGCTGTGTGACCAATTAACTCATCTATCATTAAAGAAGCGCTGTGAAATCCCCTGCTGCTTTCAAGGACGTCACGACTGTCTGTGCTGGTGAAAACAGAGAGCACAAAAACAAGTGGGAACACTTACATCCCCAAACATGCTCCTGAGAAGTGTTCGCATTTTGCTGTATTTGGCTAAACCAAAGGCGGGCGGCTCGCCAATGTATTAAATTATAAAATAGGCATCCGCTGCGTAAAACATATGCTGGATAAGTTGGCGGTTCATTCCGCTGTGGCGACCCCAGATTGATAAAGGGACTAAGCCGAAAAGAAAATGAATGAATGAATAATATTTAGCTAATAATGTTGACCTTAAAATGGTAAAACGGCTTTTATTCTAGCCGAAATAGAGCAAATAAGACTTTCTCCAGAAGAAAAAATATTATAGGAAATACTGTGTAAAATTCCTTGCTCTGTTACACATAATTTGGGAAATATTTGAAAAAGAACAAAAAAAATCACAAGGGCTAATAATTTTGACTTCACCTGTATATTGCAGAAAATATCGCAAGTCAGATATTTCCAATATACTGCAGCCCTAATTTTCCAGGAGGAAGCAGATGCTGATGAGGGAAAGAGAGGAAGAAAAAAAGAGGATTTTTCTCTCTTTTAAACTTCTCCCACTCACAGACCTTAGAGGGCTCTGTGTGGGCCGTCAGATGCTCGTATGCTGCTTGTCGTCTGCTCAAGAGGAATAAAGAATTGAGGATCTGTCATACATCTCTGCGCTGCTGAGGAAAAACTTGATCTTCTGCTGCATATGAGCAGGACTGATGTGTTGTCAGTGGCCTTGTTTTCTTAGGACAAGCACCCTGGAGTGCATTAACAAGTGGGATGATTTCAGATAGATCTTAATCTGGCCTGGTCTGAACACAGCTGAGGGACTCCACTATACCGGCTTTCATAGGTCGTGTTGGGGAATAACTGGAGCAGCAATTGCTGAGCTTGGTTCTAATGTACAGTTATAAAGTGGAACTTCTCACACAGCTGTGGCGGTACTGATAAGTGGAAAAGCAACACCATATCAGATATTTTTACCGTATACCTGAATGATATTGCAGAAAGTGAACAGAAAATTAAATGTTACTGTTGTAGGCTATGTCAGTGGCGAGGCTACATAAGGGCCAGGGTGGGCCCACTCAACTGGAGACTGGCCCACCCAGACAAAAATGTTATTATTATGAAAAATCCTAAATAGAAAGCATGTAATTATTCATTCATTCACGCTTAGTCCCTTTATTAATCAGGGATCGCCACAGCGGAATGAACCGCCAATTTATCCAGCATATGTTTTACTTCCAGCTTCAGCCCATCACTGGGAAACACCCATACACTCTCATTCATACACTATGGGCAATTTCATTACAAAATAAGCTGTTTAAAAAGGATGGTTCACCTAAAACTGGAAATGTACTCACTATCTACTCACACTCAAGTGGTTCCAAACCTTTATGAATTCTTTCATATTGGAAAAAATATATATTGAAACATGCTGAAAACCTGTGTGATGGAAATTTTTAATGAACAACATGTTTTTGTAAAATGCGGACAGAAACTAAGCTCTTTTGTACTGGCCAAGGTCAAAGCCTGATACATTGTAGCACTCCTACCACAACAAGATCTTTTCTTTCCCACCAGAAATGTATCTTTCCTGAAGTTTGGCACAGATGTGAGTGTCTGTGCACTGAGGGGTATAAAACTGTCTGTTAAAAAGACAGACCCAGTCTCTTACACATTCACTCTGTGTGTGTGCAACAGGTTTCATCCTGCAGGATTATTTTAATAAACTACTTTTTTTTCTTTGCTCTAACCCTTGTCTGACTGAAGTCGTTTTAGCAGATTTTCACACCTTTAACCATTGATTTCTATAGTAGGGTAGTAGGAAAAACAAATACTATTGTAGTCAATGATTATAGGTTTCAAGCTTTCTCAATATATATATTTGTGTTTAACAGAAGAAAAACAGATTAAACAGGATTGGAACAAGTAAAGGGTGAGTAGCCTAAATAATGACATAACTTTCATTTTTTTGGGGTGAACTATCCATGGGTAGCGCTGTCACCTCACAGCAAGAAGGTTGCTGGTTCGAGCCTCGGCTGGGTCAGTTGGCATTTCTCTGTGGAGTTTGCATGTTCTCCCCGTGTTGGCGTGGGTTTCCTCCGGGTGCTCCGGTTTCCCCCAGTCCAGTGAATGAGAGTGTATGGGCATCCGCTTCGTGAACCATATGCTGGATAAGTTGGCGGTTCATTCCGCTGTGGCAACCCCTGATTAATAAAGGGACTAAGCTGAAAAGAAAATGAATGAATGAATGAACTATTCCTTTCAAATCTGACAAAAATCTGTCTTATTATTAATAATTAGATAATATATTGATCTAAAAAGTTGAAAAGGAACGAGCTAAACAAATGAAATGGTTCTTCTCAGCAGCCTTCTCAGCAGTTTACATTGTGGTCAGTTTTCTGTCATGTTACGCGAATTATTTATGTATGTAGAAAATTTGTTCAGTTTGTGGCAAACGAAATGCAGCTACCGAATATAACCATATAGATATGTGCAGTAAGAAGAATTCAATGATGCTATTCGAGCTTTATTGTTACAAACAAAATAAAGCGAAATGAATGACCACTAGCTACTTTATTAAACACTGTAAATTGTTTGAGCTTTGTCTATAGAAACGTGAATATGCTTGCTGAGGCTTTCTGCAGGGCTTCATCGTTAATCCATAATTCAGTAAAAAATATAAAAATATAAAAAGCAATAGTCGTTTAAAATCTAAACAAGCATTTTCCTTTATTAAAAATCACGTGTACATATGTTAATACACAGGAGGAAGATCTGTAAATGAGTGTAAGCGTTTCCCAAATAAAAAAGTATTATAATTTTTTTTAAAGAGTCACGTTAGTGAAGGGGGAGTATTCGTTCAGTAGATCAGCCAATGAAATGCTCCCTCTCAACCTGCTGTCGAATGTAATTGGTCCGTGTTGGAGTCAATCTCAGAGCTGGACAGCAGGTGAAGGAAATTAACTACGTTATTCGAATTTACGTTACAAACTAAACGTAGCTAATGCGATTAATCCATGTATATATACATATTTATAATTTTACGTTGTTCGTTATATATTGATACATTAGGTACCCATGTTTGTGTTTTTTAGTGAGAAGATGAAATTCGAGGTGAGTAACGTTAGCTGACCTCTCACGTTATTTTTATCGAGAATGTATTGTCAAATATAGCAAAATGAAGGAAAGGTTGGCTACCTTCTTACATGTTCAAATTGTGGACAAAATGTTAACTAAAAAAACCTTTTGGCTAAAGAAAGCTTCTTGTTCGTGTAAGGTAATTATGTTGTTATATGTTTAAATTGAGGTAAAGTTGGTTTTATATTCACGCATTCGGGCTTTCTCCTTAATATTATAATTTTAGAAAAGTATTCATTACAAATTCTAAATAGTGAAGTCATATTATCAGCCAATGACTATCAAAGTACAACAATGTTCACAGTCAAATAAATAGTGCTGATGTTGTTTTGAAGTCATACTTGCATGTTATTTTAGACCGAATATTCAAAGTACCATGGTAAACAATAGCATGTCACAAGTTGTCACTGAATGAATGTGCGCATATAAAACCAACAATTGTCTTTCTGATAACAATATCCAGTTTATTTTTACTAGCCTATATGTTGATTTTCACTGAGGTAAAACAGTCTGTAAAAAAATCTGTTTATTATTTTCTTTTAATATGTGAAAATGCTGAGAAACTAATACTAAGATTTGCCAAGTATGATAACCTTACACTTTGAAATCTTTAGAATAAAGAGTAGAAAGTAAAACATTATATGACATATACTGTATCGTTTGCATCTGAAAACGTTTTGAATGTCAAATACTGAACCAGGAGTAGGTCACAAATGCAAACAATAAAAAACAAATCAAACAAACAAATTGTTTCCTCGAGACACAATTATAGTTTATAAATCGCATATCTTACTTGAGATCATCTAAATATAACACATTTTGCATGTTCAAAATATCATCTTATTCCATGCAGCATACAATATTGAACCGCTCCAGTTCAATAACTCTGCATAGAGCCTCTGATTATTAAATTCTAATTAAAAATATGCATAAGGTGACCTCTAATCAGTCTTAAGATCATCTAACATGGTGGGAATCAATTGGTTTTTAATTTTCTTCTAAAAGTCTTGCACACTCATTGGGTAATGATCTAGCCTGTCGGACATGGGGAATAAAAACATTCATCTTCAGAGCTAAAAATGCTTCGTGTGACATTGACTCTGTGGTGTCCGCTAAAACACTCTGATGACTCCTCGCTAGTGAATGAGGCAATCACATTTTCTGCCTTCCAGAATCTGCATACTCTGAATCAGCACAGACAGACACACTGCTGTTACTGATGAGACGACTGCAAAACCCTTGAGATTTCATTTTTAACACTTTGAGCATAATAGCAAGGGGTAGATGTGCTTTGAAGACCTGATTGTCACAGCATAAAATACACCTTTTCTTGTCAGCTGCTATGAGTAGAAAACCCCTGCCGATAACGTAGACGTGTTTGCAAACCTCATTTACAATTACAAAGCAAAAGTGTAAAGAGAAAACGGAGGAAAAGGGCAGAGAGGAAGAGTGTAGGGTGGAATACAAAAGACTAACTGCGGGAAACATAAAAGGTGGCGTGCAATTATTTTATATTTTTACATAAAATTGCATTGTAATGAGCGAATTATCATATTAATAGGCCGATTTTTGAAGTGCGAATCCAAAAAGCAGTTTCAGAAGTAAGAAACCCCCCAGTGAGTTCTGTTGTATTGGATAGAAATTATTATTTTAAAAAAGTTTAATTGATATAATAATGCATCTTGGGAACACAGTTTATAAAATACCCACACGGTGAAAAATGTAATTACAACAAAGTCAACAAATATATATTTATATTTATTTATTTATTTATTTATTTTATGAGAAAAGAGTCTTGTGAACACTTTCTATGTTTCAGACTGTTGAATTAATTTTTTTCTTGCATAGACTGATTGGTGTGATTTTGCTTTCACAATGGTATGAACCGTTATTGGGGTAGTCAAATGTATATTTATATAGTCTATTATTTTAATTATTAACATTATTATTTAAAAACAGATCAGAGTGAACTTTCTCAGTATTAAAGGGCTGACCCCCCCATACATCTTGCTTTGACATCCTTCAGGAGGATCAGTTGTTAATTAGGGTCGTCAATCCCCCCCATCCCCAGTTCTTTCCTCTCTGGGCTGGCTGCTTGTCAGGATTGAT
Source organism: Danio choprae (assembly GCA_903798125.1). Classification (NCBI taxonomy): domain Eukaryota; kingdom Metazoa; phylum Chordata; class Actinopteri; order Cypriniformes; family Danionidae; genus Danio; species Danio choprae. The sequence goes on along the minus strand of CAIGQW010055024.1, from coordinate 20,585,168 downwards.
TTTTTTAAGTTATTATTTTTTGTTTATAAGTCCTTAAATGGTCTGGCATGTCCTTATTTGTCAGACCTCCTACATGTATATAATCCTGGAAGGTCATTAAGGTCATCAGATCTTTGAGGTCTTTTCTTTCTGTGCCAAGGACCCGTTGTAAGCGAAGGGGGGATCGGGCTTTTGCTGTTATCGCACCAAAATGCTGGAACAAGCTTCCACCTCACATTAGACACGGTCCAAATGCACAGTAAGCCAGAGACTGGGTAAACATGGCGATGCATAACTGGACATTGACAGCGCATTTAATTGTTCGCTGCAAATACAAGATTAAAAAGCTGTATTGTTCATGCTGAGCTGGAGATGTGGTAAAGGTTAATAGAATGATCTGCTGGCGGGTGAAAGGGATCGGATGAGTCAATGATGTTAGAAATCTCTACGGGTCGCCCTGGGGTGAGAACCGCTGATGGGATTGCTGAAATCCTTCTGTCGCAGAAAAACACACTTCGGTTCTAATGTTTGGATTATAGAATTACATGTTGAGAGCCCTGGGCTTTCTTCAGAGCTTAAGAATACCGCTGAAGAAGATGTCAGGTGTCAGTTTTACTCTTTGCCAAACTAAGAAAGATCCTCGTCAACCTCCCAAAGCAAGATGGAAAATATCTGTCCATTGTAAATCCATGAAAGAATACAGTATTTATCATCCTCTGAATTTTTACAGTTGAAGTCAGAATTATTAGCCCCCCTGTATGTTTTGTCCCCCAATTTCTGTTTAACGGAAAGATTTTTTTCAACAAATTTCTAAACACAATAGTTTTAATAACTAATTTCTGTCAGTACATACTATTTTACTAGATATTTTTTAAGATGCTAGTATTCAGCTTAAAGTGCAATTTAATGGCTTAACTAGGTTAATTAGGCAAGTTAGGGTAATTAGGCAATCATTATATAACAGTGGTTTGTTCTGTAGACAATCAAAGAAAAATATTTCTTAAGGGGGTAATAATATTGATGTTAAAATGGTTTTAAACAAATAAAAAACTGCTTTTATTCTAGTCGAAATAAAACAAATAAGACTTTCTCCAGAAGAAAAATATCTTCGGAAATACTGTGAAAAAATTCTTGCTCTGTTCAACATAATTTGGAAATTATTTAAAAAAAGAAAAAAAATACAGGAGGGCGAATAATTTTGACATCAACTGTACTTTGAAATACTAACACTTTTTGGGGTATATTGTTATTTATAACATATTTTTTGCATTAGTTTTTGTTTCATTTGTGCATTTAACAAATTACGAATTAATATCTGTAATTTTTTTTAAATCCTGGGATATGTAATTTTAATGGACATTACTGCAAAAGACTTTGAATGTAATTATGAAGTCTGTTAAACGAGCGTTAGTTGAGTTGCGATGTTTTCGGATTTCATGACACAATGAATACATCACATCAGTTTGGTTTTTTTTGCTTTAGGCGCTGCTGTCAGATTGAACATGCAAAATAACTTCTGGACGAAAGTGGGTGGATTGGCGAGACAATGAATCATGGTATGCAGAAGGTTTTTTTTCCCTCAGTTACTAAGATTGTATGGATATTAATGTACCACCAGCTGTCATTAAATATAAAAGGAATCATTTGTTTTCTCTGTTTAGCATGAACTATGAAGTATGAATTTCTTTGATTAAAACTGTCAGCATGGGTTTTGAAAAAGCTTTTATATTATAAAAATTGGGTTAAAAAATTTGAAAATGAATAAATAAGTAAAATAATAAATCTGTGGGCGACGTGGTGGTGCAGTGGGTAGCACAATCGCCTCACAGCAAGAAGGTCGCTGGTTCGACCCTCGGCTGGGTCAGTTGGAATTTCTGTGTGGAGTTTGCATGTTCTCCCCGTGTTCGTGTGGGTTTCCTCCGGGTGCTCCGGTTTCCCCCACAATTCCAAAGACATGCGCTTTAGGTGAATTGGGTAAGCTAAATTGTCCGTAGTGTATGTGTGTGAATAGGAGTGTGTGGGTGTTTCCCAGTAATGGGTTGCAGCTGGAAGGGCATCCGCTGCGTAAAACATATGCTGGATAAGTTGGCGGTTCATTCCGCTGTGCCGACCCCAGATTAATAAAGGGACTAAGCCGAAAAGAGAATGAATGAATGATGGCACGACAGAGAGTCTATAAGTCTATATATTCCTCACTGGTGTAATCTTCCCATTCTCACACGGACTGCAGATTCAATATACCATCATTCAAACGACAACTAAAAACCCATCTCTTCCGAAATCTTCTGGACCCCTGTGAACAAAACCAGAACCCCCTCTTCTCTCCCCCAACACACCACAAGACAACCTCAAAACATTCTGTAATTCTGAGTGTGCCTCACGCAGGTGAGTGAGCTTGACAAACCACCTAGAAACCACACTCTTTCATCTCTGACACTAGAACTGACACTTGCACCACTTTTGCTCATTTGCACCATTTCTTGCAATCACTCCATATGTCAAAAAAAAAAAACATTGTGTATTTATTAAATATGTTTCACACAGGTGAGTGGGCTAGACAAACCACCTGTAAAAACACTCTTCTCTCTATAAAAAAAGCACCCGCCTCCTTACTCTAGCACTTAATTCTCTGAGCACGAACAGTTCCTTTGTATAAATGACTAAATGTATATTGATTGTTGCAACATATGGCAAAAAAAGATAATTGCGCCCTGAAGTACAAATTAGCAGGGGGTCAGAACCGGCACCCCTACCACTAAAATGAATGTTTATCATACATTCGCAAGCCTATTGTTTTATGTAGAGCCTCTTGTAGCCAGTTTTACATTATTTATGTATGAACTTGTAAAAATTGCACCATACACCAATGTGTTTTGTTTTTTCCTCTCTCAGCAATGCAGTTTTGACCTATAGTGAAGCTTACAGGTAACACTTTACAATAAGGTTGTATTAGTTAATGTTAGTTAATGCATTTACTAACATCAACAAACAATGAACAATACATTTATTACAGTATTTAGTCATGCTTGCCACTGTTAGTTAATGAAAATACAGTTGTTCATCATTAGTTCATGTTAACTCACGGTGCATTCACTAATGTTAACAAGCATGAATTAGTATTTTAATAATGCATTAGTTAATGATTATTAAATGCTGCAAAAGTATTGTTCATACTTAGTTCATGTTAGTAAATGCATCAAATACAATTAACTGATGAAACCTTATTGTAAAGTGTGACCGGTGCATCTTATTTTCCAGAATACACGAGGCGTTTAGGAAATATCCGTTAGCCGAAGGACATGATTAAAAGCTTTTTCTTTTTTTTCTTTTTTTAAAGCTGATGTTTATAGCCTGTTTTAGCTCATATCTGCCCAGTGAGCTTCCCACAGTCTCAACAGGCGTCAAACTGCTGGTGTCTGCACAGATGTGGGCTTCAGGGAATGAATCATTAAACTAAGAGCAAGAACTGGAAAACAGCTTGACTCCTGTGAAAACTTCCCCGCCGTCATCTCATGCTTGCCTCAGGCGCTTTTATACACACTGCGATGGACTCCCTCATGGTGCTAAACTGTGACAACCGGGAACCAAATTGGTGATGACAAGATATCTGCAGTTATTTCTGCTTCTCCCGCTCCCCGTGTGCCTGTAAATGGCAGTGTTGTGATTGGGAAAAGTTTGACTGGCTAGCAGACGGATCCAAACAAATGATCAATATAGGGCTGTTCTACAGTATATCATTTCAACATCACAATACACACATCACAGGGTGTTCAATGTAGAATCTGCTTTATATGTTGAATCTGGATTGTGATGTTGATGCTGAAACAATATACTGTACGATATAAAGCTTAAAGACGCCTCTCATAAATGAAGTCACATGCATTGCTCAGGTGTGCGTTTTTCACAGACTTCAACAAAGTGTAAAAATCTTGATGGTTCTGTGGGTCTCGTCTATCAAATTTTGTATTTTCTATTGGATTCAAGTCAAGTGATTGGGTGGGCCATTCTGCAGCTTGATTTTCTTTCTCTGAAACCATTTGAGAATTTTCTTTGGCTGTGTTTTGGATTATTGTCTTGCTGAAATGTCCACCCTGGTTTTATCTTCATTCTCGTGCTAATGTAAAGGTTGGACTGAAGCAGCGAATATTAATTTACAATGACGAAGGGCAGAGGGTTGCTGAAGAACTACTGAGAGATTTCAGCTGCTGTCTGGGCTTTCATTGCCTTTCTACACCTCCCTTTCTTCATGTGTTCAATACTTTTTTTACCTGCCATTTCATTTCATTGCACATTACCTCATTTGTAATCTAATAAGTTTAGTTTTCTTTGCATATATGGATTTCTTTGGTTGTTGCCAACATTCAGTGTTTCAAGTCAACAGCACCTTTAGCAATGTTTTCTGAGAAAAATGGTGATGTGTTCAATACTTATTTCCCCCACTTAATTTAATTCAAAATACACTTCAAACTGCAGCGCAATTATGGCTTTGATAAATTGTATCTATTAGAGATCAAAGTGATAGGTGTTGCAAAAGCTACGTAAATGTATGCAGATATATGTTTAATAATCCTGTTGTGTTTCTAATCATTTCACCATCGTCATCATTTCCCCACAGGCTATCGCTGCATGAATCCCAATCAGGCATTTGGACAGAACGTGTGTGCTGACTGAATGGTAAGTATTTGTGCATTATTCGGTTCTCTTAAATGTGCTTTAAGGGACCCTGCCAACAAAGCAGCTAATTAAAAAATTAGCTTTTAAACAGCTCATTATATGAATACTAGAAAACCATTAACAAACACATCTGTTTTAATGCAAATGAATGCAACTTTTCTATTATAAATGAAGATGAAGTTTGAGATGTGGTCTAAAATACAGTATGTCTTGCTGTGTGTGACCAGATGATGGACACAGAAATAAATATGATGCCTCATAAGTAGGCCCACACGGAATCTGCGCACGCAGGAATCTGCAGATTTCCACAGATTTTTAGCCCATCATCGAGTCTATTTATTTACTTGTGTAAATGTGTGTAAATTTATATTTATTCAGTTTTTAAATTAATTTCAGTACTAATATTGACTAATATGAAAGTGTTCATTTGATTTATTTGCAATACAGTTTATAAAGTAATATTTTCTGTCTTTTAGTAGATCTATTATATAACAGACTTATATAATTTTTCTTTACCAAATGAGTGGATCTAGATGGATTTGCATTGTAAACATTAAATAAAAAAAATTTAAAGTTATTATTTTTATTTCAAATATTAGGTTTTTATGATACTCCCAAAATAATTCCGCATAAATCCGCAGATTTTTACTAAATTCTCCGCAGAAATAGCAATAAATGTCCGCAGATTCTGTCAGGCCCTACTCATAAGTTACGTGATTGAATGGCAGACATTTTCAAGTGTCAGAAAAGTTTCCAAGAGCGAGCTTAAAATTTTTGATATGCCATATCATGCAAATTTGATGTAAAAACAACATGGGGAAAATGTGCGTGATGTGAAATAAACATATCTCATTGATGACAGGTGTCTGGAAATACACATCCTGTCAAGCAAATGATTGAATTATGCCAAACATACTAACACACCAAAATGATGATACCTTGATCTTTTAAAAAAAATTCAGGAATAGGAAGTACTTGGGTAAAGTACTGTTTTTAATTCCAAATTATTATTATTATTATTATTATTATTATTATTATTATTATTATTAT
>CAIGQW010055024.1:20539762-20573002 GCA_903798125.1 Danio choprae | reverse complement strand
GAAAGAACACATTTGTAAAGATAATAGTTTTACTAATTTCTTTTTTGTCTTTGCCATGATGACAGTACACATAAGTGCATAATATTTTACTAGCTATTTTGCAAAATATTAGCATTCAGTTTAAAGTGCAATTTGAAAGATTTATAGTATAACTAGGTTAATTAGTTAAGTTATTGGACAACTTTATAGCAAATTGGAAAAAAATATTCTTAATGGATCTAATAATATAGAACTTTTTTATTATTATTTTAAACTGCTTTTATTTCAGCCAAACTAAAAAAAAATAAGACTTTCTCCATGAAGAAAAAATAAATATTGTAGGAAATGCAGTGAAAATGAGCTTTCTCTGTTAATTAACACTTGGGTAATATTTGAAAAAGATTTAAAGATTCACAGGAGGGCTAATCATTTTGTCTTAAGCTATATATTTTATATGTTTGACCTTTATCATTTCATGAGAAATGATTTCAATGAATTAATTACGGGAGAGCGGAACGAAAGTAACGTGGGACGAAACTAACAAAGCGATTTTCTCAAAGCCCTACAGCATTTGCTTTTACAGGGTGTAACAGCACATTCAGCATGCAACCCTTGATGGAGCTGCCAAATATCAGCTGATTTCAGGACTGTGTGAAACTTACTTTCTGAGTGCAGAAAGTAAGTTATTGTAGCTGTTCTTTTTTCCTTATTACAAGTTGTGTTTCTCCTTTCATGTGTCACACTAATGATCAATCTACAGGTTATTTAGTGCAGTAGCACATCCTTAAATCTGAAATGTCTGAGTTTTTCAGTTTAAAAGTAAATCAGGTTTAAATGAGTTCCTGTGTGGACGAAAGTAACTGTTATTTACGTCCCACGGCTAATAGACAAACCTTATTTTTCACTTCCACATTAGAGTTTTCAGGGTTTTGGTTCATATGTTTTATGAGATTAATGCATACTGCCAATAATAATAAAACAAATTTCAAAAATGATAGAAAATTGTAACATTTTGCATTGTTGGGTGGCTTTTGAAACATTTGATGGAGGTGAAATGTAAAATGAAAATGCCGTTTAATAGTTTGCAAAAATAAAGGACAAAATATGTTTGCAGTGAACATTAACAAGGTCATCGTCAGATATAGTTCAAATAAACAAGATTAAACCTAGCAAATATTGTGTTACTTTTGACCCACCTGTGTGTTACTTTCACCCCTGCTGATGGGGTCAAAAGTAACATTGTGCAACTTTTGTTTAAGGTGAAGTTATATTTGAGTTGTTCTACATTGATATAAAATAACACCTGATTTTGATAGAGCACTGTTATGAGTTATTAACCACATCAGAAATATATTTCTGCTAAAAACTTTCTCTTTTAAGATTAGGTTTTTATGAAAAAATTTACTTTCGTCCCCGCTCTCCCATAAAAACCATAATCATAGTCAGATATTATTATTATTATTATGATTATTATTTCTATTATTATTATTATTATTGCTATTGCCTCACGGTGGCACAGTGGGTACCAAGTTCGCCTCACAGCAAGAAGGTCGCTGGTTCGAGCCTCGGCTGGGTCAGTTGGTGTTTCTGTATGGAGTTTGCATGTTCTCCCCGTGTTTGCTTGGGTTTCCTCCGGGTGCTCCGGTTTCCCCCACAAGTCCAAAGACATGCGCTATAGGTGAATTGGGTAAGCTAAATTGTCCGTAGTGTATGTGTGTGAATGAGAGTGTCTGGATGTTTCCCAGTGATGGGTTGCAGCTGGAAGGGCATCCGCTGCGTAAAACATATGCTGGATAAGTTGGCGGTTCATTCCGCTGTGGCGACCCCAGATTAATAAAGAGACTAAGCCGAAATGAAAATGAATGAATGAATGAATTATTGCTATTATTATTATTATTATTATTATTATTCATTTGTAATTATCGTAGGTAAAAAAATTATATCATCATATGTTCATTATTCATTTTTAGGAATTACAATCTTGGCATTGTTGGCTAAGAAAAAAAGGAATTATTTAAAAATATATTTATCTAATAAAATATTGCAGTCTGCATTGCATAATACAAATATATCAATTAAAAGCTCCTAATGTTTTGAAAGACTTATCTTCAGCTCAAGACTGCAAATATGTAATAAACATCACATGAAAACAAAGAAATCTTAATTCATATCCAAAGAAAATAGATCTTAAGTTATTTAAAATAGCCTTTTTGGGGGTAAGAACTTTACTTTGGATCAATTTAGTTTCTTTCTATTTTTATAAGAACATTTCTGACCTCAAATCATATTTTCATGTTTAAAGTTTTTTTAAAGTGTAGAAACAACCTAAAACGAAAACCATCTGAAGATGTGATCAGACGTTGTGTATGACTAAATCTCTCATCCATTTATAGGAAACACAAATGTTGTGTTTAGAAGAAAATCCTAAACTGTCCTAAATATGGAGTTCTTCCCGGCTTCTTTTCTCACAAGTTCAGCGTTTCTCAACTTTTGCCGATGCTGTGAAGTAATCCGACAGCTTAAAGTTTACTCTCCAAGTACCCGAGTTATCAAATCTTTTGCTGTGTGCAATCCGGACCATCTTATTTCATCATCTGAGAAGATGTGTTCCTGTTTAGTTTAGCCAAGGGTCCTTCACTTGGAATTGCAAAACACACTTGAGTAATGAAATGCTCTGGCTTCTGTGTTGCTGAGTTCAGAGAGCTCTTTACATGTGCGTAATCAAACACGCATCTGGCTGAATATTAACCGAGGATCCTGTTTTCACCTAATGACATGTTTGTACTCCACACCCCAAAAACAACACAAACTCTCTTTCCGTCCCTGATTGCATTTACATATCTACATTGAATCTCCTGCTCACGAGCAACTGATGGTAAAGGTTGATGTGTTTCAGTGTACCATATATTTATCACATCACACATCCAACACATTACAGAAATATCTTGTAATTTAATGGTTAATTTATGAACGTTACTACAAGCATATGCAGTAGATGTGCTAAAAACTTGATCAAAGGTGCGTAACAGAACATGCAACATTGCTTTGAACCCTAACCAAATGTGTGGTAAATAAACTATATTAAATATATTAGAAAAATACAAACTTTATTATTATTATTATTATTATTATTATTATTATTATTTTCAGCATGATAATGATCCTAAACACACTGCTAATTCAATGAAACTATATTTGGAGAGAAAAACAACTGATGAAACAAAAACAGTCATGAAATGGCCTCCACAGAGTCCAGACCTATTATTTGAGTTACTGTTGCCTTTCTATCAGCTCGAAGGAGTCTGGCCATTCTCCTCTGACCTCTGGCATCAACAAGGCATTTGCGCCTACAGAACTGCCGCTCACTGGATATTTTCTCTTTTTCGGACCATTCTTTGTAAACCCTAGAGATGGTTGTGCGTGAAAATCCCAGTAGATCAGCAGTTTCTGAAATACTCAGACCAGCACGTCTGGCACTAACATGCCACGTTCAAAGTCACTTAAATCACCTTTCTTCCCCATTCTGATGCTCAGTTTGAACTGCAGCAGATCGTCTTGACCATGTCTACATGCCTAAATGCATTGAGTTGCTGCCATGTGATTGGCTGATTAGAAATTTGCGTTAACAAGCAGTTGGACAGGTGTACCTAATAAAGTGGCCAGTGAGTGTATTTCTCAGATTTTCTGTTTGTTAATTAAATGTATAGTTTACCCAAAACTCATGAAAGCTGGTGGTGCCTAAGCCTTTTGCACAAAACTGTTTATTTGCATGTGTGCATGTATAAACTATTATACATTAATGTAGCTTTCACCACTCTGCCTGTACAGCAGATGAACTTAAAATTCCATCATTGTGAACTGGACAGGGTTAAAAAGGTCTGTGTGAGCCGATAATAGCAGAAAGGCACTGGCTGTTTTATTCAAGTAATCAGATTTTCACCGTTTTACACCAAAAACTCATTTGAGAACGTGAACGTTATATCACGCATGCAGTAAAATGATTTCCTCTGTTAACAAGGTGGAAGATTTAATTTTGGAGCTCGGATGAATAAATTAGTTTAACTAATAGATTTGACAAAAGCTCCTGCGTCTTTTTATACCCGAGCGGTATGACTTTAATGCAATGGGTGGGTCTGATGTTTTTTATGATTTTATTCTGTTTGAAGTAATGTGTAGTCCTCAAGCTACTTCACTGGCTCTTTTACACTGTTTATTAAAGCCGAAAGAAATATTTTCATTCAACAGAGTTGTTAACACGGGATTAAAAGCCAAACGGGCTCTAAATCCTAAAGGGAACTGCAGTCAATAAAGCGTTTTAATAAATGAACATATGAAAGCATTAGTTCCCCAGAGGAGGCAAACTAATATGACAGTATTCTCAAGATCACAAACAAATATATTCCAGTAGCGTCCAAGAAATATTATGTTTTTCTCAGAAGTTGTAGATTTAAAATGTATTATGAATGCAGTTTCATGATAAGTTTAGGTTCTTGAGCTAAATCTTCCTGGTAACAAACTCTCTCTCGAGTCTTGATCTTCTCCCTTTAGTGTTTTATGGTCTTACACCAGCTTAAAGTTGCACCATGTGCTATTTTGAAGGTTCCTATTTTTGTGTTGGAGGTCTCCTATAATGGGTTTATATCCATCCAAGGTCATAAAATGTGATTTTCTCATATCCATTGCAGTATCAGCTCTTTTTACACAGTTTCAGTTTTTCAGCCACTTATTTTTGGCCACATTTTGGAATATCACATTAAAAATGCTTAATGGAAATGCCAAGATTTGTATACATTTATAAAATGTGCTTAAACGTATGTGCATAACTGAGTAGGATACATTTGAATGAAATTTTTTTTGATAAATATACATTTGATAAAAAAAAAATGCATTACTACGCCAACTACACCAACTTTGGATTTTTTCATCTTTGGGTGGAAACATAGCTACTGTCAGAAATGATTGGTTGAAGGATCTGGGGAAATGTGTTTATTAATGATTATGGCTCATATGATGATTTAAAGTGGTTAAATTAAGTCAGTATTGAAACTAAACATGCTTACTTGGAGTTTCTGCCCCTGTTTTGTGTTTACGCCACGTTTATCAAATCTGCCTGTACTGATCGTCTCAAAGTTACCATAATTTTGACATTCCAGCTAGTAAAAAGCATTCATCTCATCCTACAACTCATAAAATCAACATGTAAACTGGAAATTTTCAGACATGACCACTGTACACTGTAATTTTGTAGATATTTAAATGTCTTTTTTTTTCTTGGGATTTGAAGTGATCTTGCTTGCTGCACTCAAAAAAAATAGGCTGAAACAAATAAGAACAGGATTTATGTAATTCATTCATTCATTTTCCTTCAGCTTAATCCCTTATTTATCAGGGGTCGCCACTACGGAATGAACCGCCAACACCCATACACACACACATACGATCAATTTAGTTTATCCAATTAACCTATACCGCATGTGTTTGGACTGTAGGAGAAACCGGAGCACCTGAAGGAAACCCACACCAACATGGAGAGAACATGCAAACTTCACACAGAAATGCCAACTGACCCAGCCGGGATTTGAACTGGTGACCTTGCTGTGAGTTGACAGTGCTAACCACTGAGCCACTGTGCTGCCTAGATTTATGTAATATTATCGATAAATCTAAATATATTATCAATAAATCAAAAAGTTATTCTTATTAATTTAAAACACATTGGATTTTATCTTTTGTGTGGAGTATGGCGCTGCGTGGCGGTTCATTCCACTGTGGCGACCCCAGATTAATAAAGGGACTAAGCCGAAATGAAAATGAATGAATGGCGCTGCGTCAATTTTGACCCTGAATATTAAGTAAACCAATCTCATAGAATTTAACTAATTGGCTTTTTCTACAGCTAGATATATTTATACCATATTCATATTTTTTAACTGATCAAATCTAGTAGTATTTGATTTTAACAGATTTAGATTGATTCTAAGTAAGTGTACATGAGTTGTACACTCAGTATTGCGAGGCGTTGTGGGATTGATTGAGTGCACTTCAGAATGTCCACTATGGTTTCAGACACCACTATAAATGGATGATCCCCCAAATAATGCACTATTTAAGTGTATAGTGGGGCAGTTTTGGATACTGTTAAAAACTCCATTCATTGCGTACTTGGATCTTTAAAATTTTTTTACTCATTTACTCACCCTTCACTTATTCTAAACCTTAATGAGTTTTGTTTTTCTGTTAAACACAAATGAAAATATATATAAAAAAAAATTTGGAAACCTGTAACCATTGACTTATTTGTTTTTTCTACTGAAAGTCAGTGGTTACAGGTTTTCATTCATTTTCCTTCAGCTTTAGTCTCTATTTCAGAGGTCGCCACAGCGGAATAAACCTCCAACTATTTCAGCATGTGTTTTACACAGCAGATGCCCTTCCAGCTGCAACCCAGTACTGGGAAACACCCATACATTCTCGCATGCACACACTCGTGCACAACGGCCAATTTAGTTTATTCAATTCACCTATAGCGCATGTATATGGACTGTGGGGGAAACCGGAGCATCCGGAGGAAACCCACACCAATACGGGGAGAACATGCAAACTCCACACAGAAATGCCAACTGACCCAGCCGGGACTTGAACCAGCGACCTTCTTGCTGTGAGGCAACTGTGCCGCCTACAGGTTTTCAGCATTCTTCAAAATAACCTATTTTGTGTTCAACAGAAAAAGGTTTAGAATCACTTGAGAGTGAGTATGTTTTGAGGTGAACTATCCCATAAACAATCACAAATGGTTGAACTTTACATGAAAGGTAATATCTGAAAAGGCATGATAGGGGCAGTTAAAAACAATATGCTAATGCATAACTCCATTCCCAGAACCCCACATCCTTAATTAAGCTCACATGATCCTGCTAATTAAGTCCTTCAGGCTCATTTAAACCACAGCTATATATCATGCTGTGTGAACTGATGTTTTCAACCCTGTGGTAATGTGTAGAATTAGAAACACTGTTTTATATAATCTGGCTCACTTATCCCCCTCAGTTCAGTAAAATTGTCATCTAACCTGCTGGCTGTTGAACTCATTTATTTATCATTTTCCCAGCTTTAATAGCGAGGGAGCGTTTGATATGTTTTATTAAAGCTGTTTCCCTGCGCTTGCTATTTTTATCTCTGTTTCTCTCCCCTTTTCTATGCTTTCTTTCCCCTGTTTAATGGCACCGTGATTGGATAATTGTTATGCTAACAGTTTCTGTCACAGCACACTCGCTTTGTTTGATGTAAAAGGCTTCTCTACCACCTGCTCTGCAATTACACTCATTGTCTTTTATTTTCCTGCAATGACTCATCAAATAGTCATTTTGACTTTGCATGGGGTTCGTCGTTTAATGGTCACTTTCCATTAAAAGAGAAAAAAATATGAGAAATCCCAGGAGAAGGTGCTGGTTTGCCCTTTGGATTGAGTTTTTGCATTTCATTTGCAATCAGGGATTTGATGTCAGAAATGAAGAAATATATGTTTTATTTCATGTAAAGGGATAGATAGCTCGATACATGTCAATATTGGGATGTAAAAATATGGGATATAAAACTCCCAAAAAACAAAACTCCCAAAATGACCCCAAACTCCTTAATCTGTTCATTCAGAGCAGTTTAATTATATATAAGCCTTATTTGTGTTTAAAATAAAACACATCAGGACAGGCATGTCCATTACATATTATTAAGTGTATTTGTCTGTTTAAAAACAGACCCAAATCCTAAAGTGTCCACTTTCACTCATCTTCAAGTCACTTCAAATCAGAAGCTGATCTGGGAACAGTGTCTTACGGAGCACGTCCTACAGTCAGCACCATTACATGAATTGTAATTCAATGTTACATGAATGGACTGCGACGATCAACACATAGCTTTAATAGAAATAAAGTGAATGCGACCGTTACAGGTCTTGCAATTATATCACATTTGAGATCGACTCTTTAATGCTACTTTCACTTTCATAGAGGGATTACAAATACGGGAGAAATATGGGAAAATACTTAAATGGGATGACAGCAGGATATAATTGTAAAATACGGGAGAATCCCGGTAAAAACGTGAGGGTTGACAGGTATGTAGTTTGGCCAGACCATGGGGACCATGTGTTTGTGGATTAAAGGTATCCAGGCAATCATTTTTGCCTAATTAGACTTTGATGTATCTTTAGGAGCCACAGGTATTAATTTATGTTTCATGCAGTTTTAAAAATTATATTTTAGGTCGACTGGAGAACAAAAGTCACCTGTCTTGGATGGCCAGAGGGTGAATAAATGAATACTACATTTCTACTTCTTTTATTTAAAACTTTATATCCATTTTTGTATTATTTGTGTAAAAAAAATGGTTGGTCTGTTGGATTTTAACTGTATCTTGCTGTTAAAATAACATATACCACATTTATACCACATAAGCATCCAGTTTTATATATTTTTAAATGCTTTATATATAAGTGTCTTAAGTAATCTAGCATGTTTTGTCCTGAGAGAGAGAGAGCAATTTTCATGTGTGTAAATTTTAACACAACTATGTCATGAAAAATGTTCCATCAAGTTGTATTGGTTTGCTCTTTAATATAATGGGGGCTTTGTTCAATATCTTGAGCCTGATTCAAACCCCGTGTTGTCTCACATTTTGAGCCCTCGTACTATAAAATAAAATGTGGCATATATGAAAATAAAAAAATATCATCTCAAGAGCAGATATATGACCAGTTTTATGTGTCATGATTCTCAAATAGGCCTTTTTTAAACAACAACAGTTTCATATTAATATTTGGGTGTTAATATGTACACTTCAGGTGCTAAAATCTGTCTTTGTGTTAAAATGTGCTAAGATATGTGTTAAAATGTGCTCTTTAAGGGTAATAAGGTGCAAAGGTGTACCTCTTTTGAAAAGCCACTTAATTTTTCTACTTTGTTTACATCTGATTTCTTTTAAAACCTGTTCTTTGCTTTTTCTTTTTTTCATTTTGCAGTTCAATCTGCACTAAAACCGTCAGCTCAGGATTGCCTAAAGCAAATGGTATTGACCTGATTAGTAACTCAATCCTGTCCAGTGGGCCCACTCAAAAAATTATTTCTGCTGCTTGTTCATAGTACTCATTAAAAATGAGTTGAATCAACGGGCGGCGCAGTGGGAAGCGCTGTAGCCACATAGCAAGAAAATGGGGCAGTTGGCATTTCTGTGTGGAGTTTGCATTTTCTCGCCGTGTTTGCGTGGGTTTCCTCCGGGTGCTCTAGTTTCCCCCACAAGTCCAAAGACATGTCCTATAGGTAAATTGGGTAAGCTAAATTGTCCGTAGTGTATGTGTGTGAATGAGTGTGTATGAGTGTTTCCCAGTGATGGAAAACATCAAATATGCTGGATAAGTTGGTGGTTCATTCTGCTGTGGCGACCCCTGATTAATAAAGGGGCTAAGCCGAAAAAAAAAATATGAATGAATGAATGAGTTGAATCAACACAATTCTTAAGTTTTTTGGAGGGGAAAACTTAATTGTTTTATGTTTAATCCACTTAAATTTTTGTAAAAACAATTAAATAAACGTAATCGATTTGTGTTGACAGCATGAAGGAATTGTGTGGAACTCAGCATTTGTGTCTGAATAATAAGTTCAATTAAGAGATTTATGCCATCCATCTAGGTTTTCTTAACCAGTTAGCTAGCTGTTTCTTAAATTGGAGACAACAATTGTAAACAAAAAGTAATGGTTTTTTTTTTGGAGGGATAACTTGTTTTAGGTTCAATCCACTTACATTTGTTAAAACAATTTAACTTAATCGATTTGTGGTGGGACAATATGAAGGAATTGTGTGGAACCCAGCATTTTTGACAGTAAAAGCTGTCTCAATTCTTAATGAAAATGTTCTGCTGCGTAAAACATATGCTGGAATAGTTGGTGGTTCATTCTTCTGTGGCAACCTCTGAAATAGAGACTAAGCCAAAGGAAAATAAATGAATGAATGAATGAATGAATATCGTTTATACACTGTAAAAAATGCTGGGTTCCACACGATCTATTTGTGTTGGGGCAACATAAAGGCATTAAGTTAACCTACTAGTTTTTACAAATTTCGAACATAAAACAATTTAAAAAACAAGAATTGTGTTGTTTCAGCTCATTTTATATAAGTTGTTTGAACAGAAACGCCAATGTTTACATAACAAAACTTGGCTGAAAACAAAAATACTTTTTAATAATCATTTATTATTTTATGAAACATTCATTCATTCATTCATTTTCTTTTCGGCTTAGTCCCTATATTAATCAGGGGTCGCCACAGCAGAATGAACCGCCAACTTATCCAGCATATGTTTTACGTAGCGGATGCTCTTCCATCTGCAACCCATCACTGGGAAACACCCATACACACTCATTCACACTCATACACTACAGACAATTTTGGCTTACCCAAATCACCTATAGCGCATGTCTTTGGAATTGTGGGGGAAACCGGAGCACCCGGAGGAAACCCACGCCAACACGGGGAGAACATGCAAACTCCACACAGAAATGCCTACTGACCCAGCCGGGGTTCGAACCAGCGACCTTCTTGCTGTGAGGCGATTGTGCTACTCACTGCGCCACCGTACTGCCTTTATGAAACATTATAAAAGTAATTTTGTAAGACTTCTAAAAAGTAAAGGTCCATTGAAGTGCTTGGAAATGTTGTTTATAGAACATTTCTGTTGAATTATGTAGTAAAATATTGTCTGTTTATTAGTACTTTTGAATCCCTAATATGGCATGGGGGGTGTTGTTTATACACAACAATACTGTTTCAAGGACTTTAAAGTATTTAAACCTAAAGGGGGGTTGTTTATACACAACAGTTTTGTTATGTTCATAAAAGATTTTCTTTAAAAAAAAAAAATCAGTGTCTCATTCTGAGTGAACATGTTAGTTGTCTCCCTGGTTAACACTGTCTTAATGCTGTGTAGTTGCTTTTCTCTGTGCATTGCATGAATGTCAATCCTTTCATTTGATAAAAAGACACAGGTGAACTCTGTGTTCATTACTCTGCACATTCATTACTTGCATTACCAAACTTTTGTGTGCAAGCAAATGATCTACAGGAACAATGAACAATTATTACAAGATCCTCATGAAAGTGATGCTGAAGAAAGCTAGAGGCAGTTTGCTTCTTGAGCTGATGTGAGTTGGTTGACTTGTAAATGTTTCTGATCGATCTAAAGCTGAGATACATGCCTCAGGTGCTTTAAATCCAAGAAAATAGACTTTTTTTTTTCTTTATGCAATTTTTCTTTATTTATCTTTAGCTGGTATCCCCCCTCCAGGGGCTTTTTGTGTCGGAGCAATCTAACACATTATCCTGGATTGTTGTTGAACATCAGGATGGATAATCCAGTTGGCAGATCACTAAAGAAGGTGTTTTTCTCTTGTGTTGGAAAAAAAAGCAACCATCCTCTAAAATAGCCCCATCTCTTTTACCACTGCTCTGCAGATTCCTCAGCGTGTGCAGTTATACTTCATTTTGCACCTCTTTTATACGGCTCCTATTTTCCCCTTTTTCATTCATTCTTTTTTTTTTGGGGTTAGTCCCTTTATTCATCAGCGGTCACCACAGCGGAATGAATCACCAACTTATCCAGCATTTGTTTTACCCAGCGGATGCCCTTCCAGCTGCAACCCAGTACTGGGAAACACCCATACACTCTCACATTCACACACACGCTCATTTAGCTTAGCTTACAGACAATTTAGCTTACCCAATTTGCCTTGGCAAGTCCATGCCTTTGGACTGTAGGGGAAACCGGAGCACCCGGAGGAAACCCACGCCAACATTGGGAGAACATGCAAACTCCACACAGAAATGCCAACTGACCCAGCCGGGGCTCGAACCTGCAATATTCTTGCTGTGAGGCAACAGTGCTAACCACCGAGCCACCGTGACACCCTTTTTATGAGATGTAATATAAGCATCAACCTTCTGTGTTTGTGAAGTTTTAGCTCAAAATACGTCATAGGCTATTTCATTTCTTCATTCATTTTCTTTTCGGATTAGTCCCTTTATTAATCTGGGGTCGCCACAGTGGAATGAACTGCCAACTTATCCAGCATATGTTTTACGCAGCGGATGCCCTTCCAGCTGCAACCCATCAATGATTGGTGGAGAGGAGACAGAGTGATGAAACAAATTATGATATGGGGATAGTTATGGGGCCAGGATGCCAGGGTTTGTCAGGACCTCGGTTTAACGTCTCATCCGAAAGACGGCGCTCACTGAACAGTATAGAGTTCCCATCAACGGTCAACAGGGTCAAACAGGTACATGCAGGCAAATCCAGAAGAGTGGTCAAATAACAGGTGAATAGTCAGTCCCGGCGGCAAGCAACGTAAAACAAACAAGCAAAGGTCAAACATGTCAAGGCAAAGGAAAATGTGTCGTAATGCTAACAGAACAGTGTAACAAGACTCAGCACTGATGCGTGCGAGTATGCTGTTTACATAGTTCTTGTAATCAGTTTTTGAGCAGCTCCCAGCTGTGTGAGAGTGTAATCAATGGACACTCGGAACAGGTGTGTGTGAGTGGTGCATAACAGGATATGTAGTCCATTTAATGGCAGATTTGCTTTAGCCATCTGCGTGTTTACCAGCAATCTGCAGCCGCTATATCGCTAGTGATCATAACAATTAGCCCCCTTAAGCAATATTTTATTTCGATTGTCTACAGAACAAACCATCATTATACAATGGTTTGCCTAATTACCCTAACTGTAACCCAGTGAAGCCTTTAAATGTCACTTTAAGCTGAATACCTGTACTAGTATCTTGAAAAATATCTAGTCATATATTATGTACTGTCATCAAAAGAAATCAGTTATTAGAAATGAGTTATTAAAACTATTATGTTTAGAAATGTGTTGAAAAATCTTCTTTCCGTTAAACAGAAATAACTCATCACTCGTTTCTCATGCGATACTTAATGTGCATTAATATAGGGACATTGTCTAGTCCGCAGAGACTTTGATAAGTGCATTTTTACATTTATTTCTCATTTTTACATTACTTTTTTACATTTACATGACGTAATCTCAAATGGAAAAAGATGGCGGGATGGGACATAGATTAACTGCTAGTCAGAACTGTTGAGATCAAGTGTATAAGACTTACAGCATGATCAGCCTACTTTTTATATAAGCTTCATTCAGTTTCTTGAATCTGAATCCAACCCATGCTTTCTCGATTTTAACACCTTCATACAGGAAAAGAAAGCCAGCTGTCCTCATGAAGAGCAGCCTCACAACCAGTCATGACTCTCAAATACGCCTTTGAAATTACTGAGTTATTTACATTCTGGAGCCATCTTAGCAGGATAATTTTATGCATAATAATTATTGCATATGATCTGGTAGCTCTTATGTGTTTTTATTAACATAAATTAAATGTAAGTCCCTGGCATCAGGGCTCCCATTGCTGTCCTTTTGTCAAAGGATCGCCAAAAGTCCAGGCAAATCAGCTTTACAAAAAGACTGCAATGCCTTAATTCATAAAATACCCCTGTTGTGCTATTTTAAATGTGTCTAATTTATTCATTCATTCATTTTCCTTCAGCTTAGTTCCTTTATTCATCAGGGGTCGCCACAGCGGAATGAACTGCCAACTTATCCAGCATACGTTTTACACAGCGGATGCCCTTCCAGCTGCAACCCAGTACTGGGAAAGTGTTTAATTTAGTTATGGAGTTATTAACATTCCAAGTTCACATTAATTTTCAGAGTTAAAAAAAAATCAAAGTAGATTCTGGCAGCCATTGAAGACTAAAGACAGGCATTATGCAAATTAGTTAGACATATGGAGACTGGAATAGCTAATTAGGTCCATTCAGACAGTTAATTGTGAACTGTGATCTTTGTAGACCTTTTAGCGCTCAGTTGCACACTACATCTAAGGTAATATCCTAAAAGCATAATAGAAGCACGTGAACATTGGGGGAAGGAGTTTAATGAGGGAACTTTAGAGAGTCTCTTCATAATGATTTAATCAGCCCGTCAGCGAATCTCAGGAGACTGTGAATGTGGCAGGAAACCAAAAACTGAGAGAGAAGGAGGGAGAGGGAGGGAAATGGTAACACTTGTAGCGGGTGTTCATTCAATGAACGTTTGCTTATGGCAAATGTCATTAAAGTCCACTTGAACTGGAAGCTGTGACCATTTTTCTTTTCTTTTTTTTCGTATTGTGATGCAGTTCCTAGAAAAATGGATTATTAAATGAGTCAACAGTGGATGTGGCTTGATTTGTGTGAGCTGATTGAATGTAGTAAAGTAGGCATTTCATTCAGAAAGATCAGGAAAAGGGTTTCAGGAGAGTTATTACACCCTAACAGACTCCTCCTGCTCACCATTTCTGCCTGGTGTCAAAACTGACAGCTGGAGGGGCGTGGTTAAGTATGTTAGCCACGCCCAGTACCTCAGACAGACCTAATCTGAGGATTTAACTGAAAACAAGCAGGAAGTGCATTTTCAGATTTCAATTTTAGATTACAAGGGCAAACTATTTTTGTTTTATAATGACATGCACAGATGAATCAGTATGGCTAGTTTTGATTTCATTTGTACTTTAAGTGTGATTGTAATTGTTTTCAATGCAAAGATGAGAGTTTGAGTTGGCTTTGTTATGGCAACTTGACATTACCAAGACAACATAACTTGTTATAAATCTGTCATAAACATGATTGTCATGATGTAGTTATAATTGTCATGAATATTTTTTTCTGTTCATCTTTGTTATTAAACTTTATCATTAAAAGTGTCAATATCCTGTCAAATAAATTTGTAAGTCATCAATACGTTAAACTCAGAAGAGGAACTTATTATTATTATTATTATTATTATTATTATTATTATTATTATTATTATTATTACTATTATTATTTTGTTAATAATAATAATAATAATAATAATAATAATAATAATAATAATGTTGTTGTTGATAATAATAGAGGTATTATTATTATTATTATTAGTAGTAGTAGTAGTAGTATTTTGTTGTGTTAATAATAATGTTATTGTTGTTGATGATGATGATGATAATAATAAAGTTATTATTATTATTATTATTATTATTATTGCTGTTGATGATGATGATGATTATATTGTTGTTGTTGTTGTTGCTGCTATTGTTGTTGATGATGATGTTATTGTTGCTGCTATTATTATTATTATTATTATTGCTGTTGTTGTTGTTGCTGTTTTGTTGTTGTTGATGATGATGATGATGATGATGTTGTTGTTGTTGTTGTTGTTGTTGTTGCTATTATTATTATTATTATTATTATCATTATCATTATTATTATTATTATATAATTTTATCATTACATAGTCGGTTGAAGGTGCAGTAGGTGATCTGCCAAAATGCTAACCAGTTAGCATAATATCTTTTAAACACAGTCTCACCCCTGCCATCCAAATCCACGCCTCCTGATATCATGAACACACAGTGAATGCACATTAAAGATGACAGTAGACAACCCACTATGTTAGATCATGTTATTAGCCAGTTAGAAACTTTATAGTACTTTATAATACTACAATTCCGAACAAAAAACTGTATTATATCTAGCACATTTTCAGTTGTGTAGTAAGCAAGACTTGTCATAATTTGCAATATTTCATGCATCGCTGGTCTTACTCTCTCATGCGCTTTGTCCTAAAGTGACTACTGTATGCTTAGTGCTTGGCTGTCAGCGTGCAGGAATTACATTAGTGCGCTATTTACTTATGTTTTGTTATTAAACTAAATAAAAATCTACATTATCGATGCTGTAAAAGGTCCCTTATGGAATTGAAAAGTCACATCGATCTTTCGCCAGAAGATTTTAGTGGCTGAACAACACTTCTGTGCATATAACCCATTCATAACACAACACAATCTACATCAGCTTTGTGTGACTGAAATAGTTTTAACGCATAACGTTACCTGTCTGAAAGAAACACTTCAGCCATGGTGTCATCCTTCCTCCAGCATGCAAAACTAACGCCAGCACTGATTCAGGATTTTAACGTTTTGATTGAGCATTTGTTTTTACCAGGCGCTCTCTCGCTATATGCGTGAACAACTGCAGATGTACAAATCTACATTTGTTGACAGACAGTTTGGGATACTTTTCGGAATTATGGGAAATGTCGGCCCGACAAATTTTAATTGGATGAACATTTTTTAGTCTTATGCCTTACCCAGAATATAAAAATACATATAAATATAGTTAGGCCTCACGGTGGTGCAGTGGGTAGCACGATTGCCTCACAGCAAGAAGGTCACTGGTTCGAGCCTCGGCTGGGCCAGTTGCATTTCTGTGTGGAGTTTGCATGTTCTCCCCGTGTTGGCGTGGGTTTCCTTCGGGTGCTCCGGTTTCCCCCACAGTCCAAAGACATGCGGTACAGGTGAATTGGGTAAGCTAAATTGTCCGTAGTGTATGTGTGTGAATAAGTGTGTGTGGATGTTTCCCAGTGATGGGTTGCAGCTGGAAGGGCATCCACTGCGTAAAACATATGCTGGATAAGTTGGCGGTTCATTCCGCTGTGTTGACCCCAGATTAATAAAGGGACTAAGCCTAAATGAAAATGTATGAATGAATGACTGTGTGTATGAATGAGTATGAATGTTTTCCAGTGATGGGTTGCAGCTGGAAGGGCATTCGCTGCGTAAAAACATATGCTGGATAAGTTGGCGGTTCATTCTGCTGTGGCGACCCCAGATTAATAAAGGGACTAAGCTGAAAAGAAAGTGAATGAATGAATGAATAAATATATTTAGATCATTTACTTTAATCATTACTATTGGAATGTTAAGAGACTTTCAACCAGCACAAATGTTTCTGAAGACAATCAACTACTGCACCTTTAAGCTCAACAGAAGAACGTTGTTGGTATTATAGCTGTTGTTATTCTTACGAGATAATTTATTCATTACACAGTCACAGATAAGTTTCACATTATGATTATTATCATTATCATTATTACAATTATTATTGTTATTCAAACAATCTGAATGGATTTCCAGCAAAATAATGAACACATATGCTTGTTTGAGGTGTGATTGAGTGATGCGGTGGGTGCAGGTTTTGTGGCAGCGGTTCAGTCATTGTGAGGTCAGATGTTGCAGACAGGAGGGCGTGCAGGAGCTTCATTGCTGGGCACAGTGTCAACCTGTCAACACAAGCTGCAATGGAGGATTTCCAGCACTCTTTCTTTGACTGATGTGTGGGAATGAGTTGAAAGTAAGTGTCAGTTTTCTGCCTTTTTGAGCTGTTTTTGGCAATGTTGATTTACAGTATTTAAATAACACAAACAGCTGTGAGATCAGTGTTCTTCTGTGGCGCTTAAATGATATTATAGTAGTAGTAATAATAATAATAATAATAATAATAATTATTATTATTATTATTATTGTTATATATATATATATATAATACTACTACTATTGTTATTGTTGTTGTTGATTTTATTATTATTATTATTATTATTATTATTATTGTTAATAAAACAATTGATTTTAAAATAGTTGATTAAATTCTCATTTACTTAAATTCTCATAATAATAATAAGACGTATATTAGTACTGCTACTACTAATGCTACTACTATTATTATTGTTGTTGATAATAATAATAATAATAATAATAATAATAATAATAAAACATTTGATTTAAAATAGTTTATTAAATTCCTATTTACTTAAATTCTCATAATAATAGCAACAAAAACATTATTGTTATTATTATTATTATTATTATTATTATTATTATTATTATTATTATATAAAACATTTAATTTAAAATAGTTGGTTAAATTCTCATTTAATTAAATACTCATAATAATAATAATAATAATAATAGTAATAACAACAACAATGTTATTATATAAAACATTTAATTTAAACTAGTTGATCAAATTATCATTTACTTAAATTCTCATATTAAAAATAATTATTTATCAAACACCTTTGATTTAAAATAGTTTTGATTTAAATTTCATTAAATATTTTTATTATGAATTAGTTTTTTGTTGCATTATGTTTACCATTGATATTCCAAAATAATTTCAACCATAAAACTGACAAGAAATATGTAATAATTTGTTTAAAACGTGTTACTTGTCTACTAAATAGTAATCATCAACAATGGCTAGAACTATATATTTTATTGTCATTTTCTTCTCCTTTTTTTAGATAAGACACCCTGCAAGTCTTCAATGTTTTCATTATGCATCATCAGCCTAAAATTAATTGTTAGGTTATCACAGGGCACCGATATTTTACCATAATCCATATTATTTTATGGCTTCTTCAAAGCACCTGCCGTTTATTTTCTGAAAATAGCACAAATTTTCTGTCTTTTTAATGTATTTCTAAGAAAGGCTTTCACCTTGACATGATATAGGGTCCATTAGTGGGCATATATCAGAAAGATGCGGTTAAATGCATCAGTGCCTGTAATTTAATGAATTATAAAGAAGTTCAAAGCCGGATGAGGGATTTTCTCCTCCACCAACCCCATTACACAAACAATATGTGATTTATCTTCTCAAAGAAAGATAAATTGTGGGAGAACAGTTGAGCATTGATGTCTATATATAGCTGATTTTGGACGTGTTTTGGTTTGTATGAATCTGGTGTAAGTGTAAGATTACAAAACTGCTCCATTTTTGCTCAACTGACATATTTAGTACTAATTTTACTAGTTTTCAGTTTATTTTTATAAGCTCAAGACAAATGTGACCCCGCTCCACAAAACCAGTCATAAATGTCAAGTTTTGGAAATGTATATTTCTACGTCATCTGAAAGCTGAATAAATAATGGATGTTTATTAGGATATATTTAGACGAGATACATTCATTCATTCATTTTCATTTCGGCTTAGTCCCTTTATTAATCTGGGGTCGCCACAGCGGAATGAACCTCCAACTTATCCAGCATATGTTTTACGCAGCGGATGCCCTTCCAGCTGCAACCCATCTCTGGGAAACATCCATACACACCCATTCACATTCATATACTACGGACAATTTAGTTTACCCAATTCACCTGTACCGCATGTCTTTGGACTTGTGGGGGAAACCGGAGCACCCAGAGGAAACCCACGCCAACACAGGGAGAACATGCAAACTCCACACAGAAATGCCAACTGACCCAGCCGAGGCTCGAACCAGCGACCTTCCTGCTGTGAGGCGAACGTGCTACCCACTGCGCCACTGTGAGGCCCTAGACGAGATACAACTATTTGAAAAATCTGGTATCTGAGGGTTTAAAAAAATATATGAATATAAACTAAATAATAACTTAATCAATTGTGTATTGTTAAAACTGACTCCCCTTTCATTACTGATGGCTGTTTTTATCCCATTGACTTCCATTATAATGACATTTTTTTGATTGCAAAGCCTTGACACCATATAATCATCCATTCTTGAACGTTTCTGGTTTTCCCTGTAGAAAATTTGGTTTTCTATTTCTATTTTGGTTTTCTATTATCCCCCCTATTTCTTAATGCCTTGTGTTTAAATCACAACTGTATGTAGTATAGGGATTACATTTAGAAACATAGATAGCATCTATTAAAAGAGTTTTATGTGTGTGCAATATGTATTGTCGAGGTATTGTTTGTGCTGACACTGAATATGTCACTTTGCAGAAACAAACTAAAACACAATCTTGAGAATCGAAAAGAAAATGAGCCCGTTTGAATGCAAAATGAGCCTATTACGTTTCTGATATTATATTGAGGGAGTTGCATTTTAGACTCAATATTGTCTGAGTACCAAACAAATCAAAGCAGAACATTTACAACTATTCATTTATTCCAGAACGTATTTGTTATTGAACAGTCGGGCAGTGATTCAGCTTTCATTTGAATAAACGTTTCAATCGATTGCTCATTGAAACCAGCACTTGGTGCAATCTGCTTTGACACAATCTACATTGTAAAAAGCGCTATATAAATAAACTTGAATTGAATTGAATCTACTAGTGTCATTTCAGTGATCTCACAATTTCAGTCAGTTTAGTGACTAAGTTCAGTCATATGAAAATGTAAGATTTTTCAAAGGAGGCATGGCACAAAGCGCCGCCCCTCAACCCATTGGGGGATTAGCAAAACGTACTACATTGTACCAATGAGAGCAGACGAATTTATATAAATTAGCCACTAAATCAAAAAGTTACTAATTGCCGTGAGATTACTTTGGTCATACTGTATTTATTTATTGATGATAGACCTCAACCAGCCAAGATATAAGCATTCCTCACCCAAATATACTTTAATAATCTTTATAAAAAAATAGAAATCCTAAGAAATAGCAATTTTGTTGATATTACACACTAGATAACTGATAGTGAAATTCCTCAACTAGAAATTGGTGTGTTTCAATGCTTATTTTACATCACACTGTAAGAAATATCTGTAAATTACCAGTTGTCCATATTTTGTGATTCATGTTTTTATTTTATTATGTTTTTCTCATATATTTATGCTTTTGAATTGCATTATGGGACCTTGAACTATCTTATAACAACTTTTAACCTTGAAAACTTTGAAAATGTGACCTTTATTAACATTATTAAAGTTAATTATTCATAACTTTTATTAGTTGAAAGTAATATATTGTCTGGGTTGGTGTTGTATTGTCATGGTCACACACACACAAAGGAGAGAAGGCAGGGATTACTTTGTGGGTATTTATTGTGGAGCATGCACAAACAGTGGGTAAACAGGTGAACGGTGCAACGGGTTGAAGGTTCTGTTATTTTACAGACTTATTTCTCTTTATACAGTATTATTTCTTATCCGGTATATTATTTCATGCTACTAAAATGTCAATAAAAGTCTCTTTGTTATACTGTAGAGTTGAATTGAAGAGAGATCAAGGTCTTATAATGCAATTCACAACCGTAAATAAACGGAAAGCACTTGTGAATCACAAAATATGGAAACTGTTAACTAACAGATATATTTTGTAGTGCGGTTTCTGTCCTAATGTTCTTCATGTACCTATGAAGTTTTATTTTGGATCAGATTGCAGAGTGATCTTCAAGCCAGTTAGTCTAAAAAGGGTTTCTCCTAG
The DNA here is from genome assembly GCA_903798125.1 of Danio choprae. Lineage (NCBI taxonomy): Eukaryota > Metazoa > Chordata > Actinopteri > Cypriniformes > Danionidae > Danio > Danio choprae. The sequence continues at coordinate 20,551,902 of CAIGQW010055024.1, read as the reverse complement.
TTTAGCTTTCATGTAAAATGTGCTTTAAAGCCTACTTGTCCTTTACCTCACTATACCTGATCTATCATTCATTTCAAAACAAAGTGAAGTTCATTTTGATTGAGGATGTCCTGGAGCCTGCACTGCAGTAGGATGATTGTATAATATATCTTTCTCAAATGACTCTTTTCACAGCATCACACTGAGAAAGAGTGGAAAGTCTTTGCAGTTCATTATTGCTATAATACTGTAGTTGTGCTTCTGAGTAATACATGAAATGCATAGTAAGCGCAGGACAGAAGATTGGTTTGATTGTATGAAGTGGACTAAACCATGAAAATTTAAGAATCGCATTTACACAAATACACTTCATTAAGCATGTACACATAGACATCACCTATATACTATATAACTGCAGGTTAACAATGTTTATATATAATAACTTTAACTGTTAAAGCTATTAGTTACTAGTTAAAATATTAGTTACTAATAAAGCTATAGTAACTAATTTGATCGTAATGCAATAATGTGCACCTTTTGTAAAGCTGTTTTGAAACAATAATTATTGTGAAAAGAGTTATACAAATAAGCTTGAATTGAATTGACTTGAAATAATCTACATAGCAGGCACTTAAGAGAAAAGGCTAGGACCTCTAGTAGAGTCATAACAGTCCATTTAGAAAAACACTGAAAAGTTTGTAGGTTGTACAATTCTTAATGGTGAATTATATGGTGAATGGTGAGTCAAAATTATTGACCCATTAATGAGAATTAATACATTTTTTTTTCAAGTATTTCCCAAATGATGTTTAAAAGAGCAAGGGATTTTACACAGTATTTCTTCTGGAGAAAGTCTTATTTGGTTTATTTCAGCTAGAATAAAAGCAGTTAAAAAAAACCAAACATTTTAGGATCAATATTATTAGCCCCCTTAAACAGTATTGTTTTGATTGTCTACAGAACAAACCATCTCTTGAAAAAATATCTAGTCAAATATTATGAGCTGTCATCATGTCGAAGATAAAAGAAATCAGTTATTAGAAATTAGTTATTAAAGCTATTATGTTTAGAAATGTGCTGAAAAATATACAGGTGGGCTAATAATTCAGGAGAGCTAATAATTATGACTTTAACTGTATTATAAACAGACAAGTTCTTTTATATTAAATGATAATATTGTCCTGTTTTAGTCTACTTTTGATCATATAAATGCATAATGTATTTATTCAGAGAGGCAGAGTTGCATATTTGTTTAAGTTGAAATCATGATGCATTAGAAATGAAAGAATGAAGAGAAAGTTCAAAAGAATATGTATTAGAGGTGGAAAACATTATGTATGTGCCTTAGCTGTCTCATTTGATCAGTTTAATACAGTCTTGCCGAATCAAAGTATTAAGTTTAGTCTTATAATCCCTGGTCATTTATTCTAAAATATTTTTTTCTCGACTTTTTATTTGGTTGTTTTACTCAGAACTGCAACAAGAGGCTTTCTTACACAGCCAAAATGTGTGTCTCTTTTGTTTTTATTATTTAAAATAAATGACAGGGTTATTTGACATCTTAACTAAATGAGCGAATTATATGTTTACTTTGTGGTCTGTAAATTGAAAACATTCATTTATTTATTTTTCTTCGGCTTAGTCTCCATTTCAGAGGTCGCCACATCGGAATGAACCACCAACTATTCCGGCATATGTTTTACACAGCGGATGCCCTTCCAGCTGTAACCCAGTCTTTGGACTGTTGGGGAAAACCGGAGCACCCGGAGGAAACCCACGCCAATACGGGGAGAACATGCAAACTCCACACAAAAACGCCAACTGACCTTCTCAAACCAGCGATCTTCTTGCTGTGAGGTAAATTGAAAACTCATTATATAGATTTCAAATGATTATTTAGTTCAGTTCAACTCTGGATTGTGCACAGAGTGTGTATTTAAGCTTGGTTTCATGGGTTTATGTTTTCAATTATTCATTCAGACAACACAGACGTGGATCTAACAGTGAAATCATCGGAAACCGTAATAAAGCCTCTTTCAATTTCACACAAGCAGGAGCTCATAATTGAAACGAGAGTCTTTTATTCACCTTTTAGTCTAATGAAGACTAATGGATCTGACAGAAAGAGGAAAAATGGAGAGGAGGTGCAGATGGTCAGGAACGAGGCATTCTGGGAAAACTCATCTGCTGGTAATGTGTTGTTGCTTTTTGCTTTATTGACAAGAACCATCATGTTTTGTTTGTCACAACAAAATCACTTCACATTCCTTAACAAGGATTACATTAAATTAATAAAAGGGGGAGAGGATACATAATTATCAATTTACATACAAATATATTACACATTCATTCATTTTCCTTCAGTTTAGTCTATTTCAGAGGTCACCACAGCAAAATTAACCACCAACTATTCCGGAATGGGTTTTATGCAGCGGATGACCTTCCATCCGCAACCCAGTACTGGGAAACACCCATACACTCTCACATTCACACACATCCATTCACACACACTTCACTGTGTGGAGAACATGCAAACTCCACACAGAAATACCAACTGGCCCATCCAAGACTCGAACCAGCGACCTTCTTGCTGTGAGGCGACTGAGCTAACCACTGAGCCACTGTGCCGCCGCATATTATACGTATATTTTTTCTAATTTTGTTAATAACAAAAGTTAATAAATGCACTTTTAGTAAATGAAAATGTGATGTGTTGTTACAAGGAGGACGCGTTTATGTCGCAGAGCAACCATCGATAATAGAACAGAAATTGTGAGAATGATTATTTCAGTAATTTGCTTCCTCATAATTGCATTTCCATTAATGTGTCTGAAATCAATCGCCTTAAACATATTTTCATTTCGCCAGGAAAGCACAGCAGTGATGACGCTCCTCTGGAAATATTCATCCTTCCTTGAGATTAGCTGCCCTGGAAAATCAGCTCTCTGCTTTTGCATTTGTGAGAGTTTAAATGGGGTCGCTGTTGAACTAGATAGATTGAATTCAGCCTTTTCGGTTTACCCAGAAAAGCTCAATTCCGAGATGAAATAAATGAGGTGGCAAGATTGTCAAGAGATTGGTCAGGTGCCACTCCAGGATATCTCTTGTCCGTAACTCAAATCACTGCTGCGAGATCCAGATATCAGCTGCTGTAATGAGAAGAAATCTGTCTTATGAATCGCTCGGAGTATCTGGGTCATGAGAGAAAGAGAGGTTAAAGAAACTCACTGTAAATTTATCCGAAGCTGGTAACTGTAAAAAATGAGCTATTGATCCGGATCAATACAGTATGTTTTCCTGCTCTCAGCCCTATATTGTAGGTGAAACAAAACTATGGGAAAATGGAGCAAAAGATTTGTTTTGATTACAAGAGAGCACAATATTCACCCATATTTAATATTCAAATCAGCATCATATATGTGCCCATGGCTACATTTTTGAGAACTGAAAAAACATGTATCCTGGGCTACGTCTTCTTGCAGTTTTTGTTTTCAGAAATTCACTAGAGGGCACCCTGTACATTTTTAACAATCTCAAATATGTTACTGGGGCACGTTTTCTCATACGTGTAAGTTCTTGTAAATCCAACTGATTAAAAAAAAAAAAACATCAATGAAAATTGTCAGGTGTCTGTCCTTTGTGCCATGTCATGTGCTTCCTTTGTTCTGTTTCCCACTGTTTTTCTGTGTTCATTTATTCCACCTGTGTCTCACCCCTGTGTATCATCTGTCCCATTAGCCCTCATGTATTTATACCCCTCTGTTTGGTTCAGTCCTTGTCCGGTATTGTATTGTCTATGCGTCGATGTCTTGTCTGTCCATGCTGTCGTCACCCCATGTCCTCCCAGAGTTTCCTGTACTTTCCAGTGCCCGTGTATGTAGTAAGTGTTTGTAAATAAATTTGTGTTTGTTAAATCCCGTGTTCCTGTGCCTGCATGTCTCTCAGTCGACCGTGACAAATAGCAACAACTTTGAAACTTAGAACATTAGAAAAAATACAGAAACGGGGTTACATTATGCATATTACATTTTAAAGAAAAAAATAAAGTAAAAAAATATCAATTAAATAAAAAAGTATGACAAACACCAGAGGTCAAGATTGTACAAGGTTATATACACTGAAAGCCACTTAAAGCCATTAAAGATAAAACATATTGGAGTCTTTTCCAAAAATGTACACTTGTGAATAAAAAAAACTTGCCCATTATAATAAAAAGCTTAACAGTGTACTGAATGTAAGCTTTCGAGTTGTAATAAAGTAATATTATGTCAGATGTATTTAAACAATTTCAACATTTATCTTTTCTGAGTCCACCAGAGGCCGCTGTGTATATTCCTGTCAATCCCAATGTCCTTCTCACGCGCATCCAGGAGAGCCGGTCAGCTTGTGCATAATATATGAGCTTGATATGGACTGACCCACATATCCCCTTCCCTAAACCCAACCAATAGTGTTTTCAAAAGCAAACTAGAAGAGAAAAGCCATTGCGACCGCATGCTTTTACCACAATTTAACACTTTTAAATTGTTTGTTTTTTTGGGTTTCATTTTACCTGCTTTCTGGAAGTGGGTCCCAAGTCTGACGCCATATGTGGTGAGCTACCAAGCATACCAGTCATGGCAGAAAAAACTTCCATACAGCTCGTTTTATTCACAAAAGGCAGACATATGTACCCCAGGCCCATATTTCTCAGTTCTATGTAGCCCTGGGCACATATTCCCAATGAGTCTGTGTTGTCAATATTTAGTAAATAGTCAGAAATCAAAGTGCACAATAAATGGACTTATTGATTCCAAAATAGATTCTGAACTGCCTGGAGTAATGGATAAGTAATTCTGGCTTTACTTTCTGCACAAATTGATAACACATTTTCTAGATAAAGATTCATGATACATTTTAGTTTATGGTCTTCTTTGGCTGCTCTAAACAGTGTTTACTTATGACACTCAAACACTGTAGTTTTATCTGAGACTGAAAGAGTTTGGTTTTATGTTGTCAAGAAGATTAATTTTTCTGTGCTGCAAAAGTATATCCACTGTGATATGTTTCCAAATGATTAAAACGTGCTTGAATTAATATAGTAAAACCGTGATCTAGTGCTGAGGAAGAGCTGAAATTCAGATATGGTAATGAGCACTTGGTTTTAAATTGATTGACCAATAACAACAGCGTGGGCATCCGACATTGACCAATCAAAGCAGAGCAAGCTCTTGGAAAGGTGGAGTTTAGAAAAAAAATAATATCTTTGAACCAGCCATTTCAGAAACTGAGAACAGAGCTTATGCTACATTATATATAAGAGGACAGAAGTGTTTATTCTTATTCAGTGTTTTGTAGAAGACCTCAAAAACTAAAAAGTCTAAAATATTATATTTCAGTGTTGTTTTAAATGAACACAAAAACAGATTCATTTTGTAACTATTCAATATATCAATAAAAGTGTTTGAATGGAAAATGAGCAGCTTTGTTATAATTACAGCAGAGATATCTCACGGATATGTATCTTTCGGAAAATTAAAAAGGTTGAAACCACTGCCCTAAAGCTTCAGCCAGTGCTTTTCTTTTTCATTGGCATTATTATAATACTCTTTACATTGCTTAAAGCGCAGCAGTTTTTTATTTATTTCCAGGGCCTCCATCTGTGGCTTTAACCCAGTTTTCTTTGATCAACACTGTCTGGCATGATAATAGGACAGTTTCCCCACTGAGCTGCTGACCCAGAACCGGACTTTGACTGTGTGAAGGTTAACTTCTGGCTGTTGCACAAGGACATGCTGCTGTATTGTTCCTTCAGCCCAGTTCTTGAAATAAGTGTCATGCAGATGTGGGTGAGCTGGGCAGTGTGGAAAGGACAGAGCGAGTGTGGAGCCTCGTGATTGTCCTGTGGAAAGATCATCTTGACCTCTTGACTCTGAGACCCTGCATTGTTAAGACTGAGGGTATATGTACATGACAGTAGTGTCCAAAACTGAAAGGCCAGTAGTTGGAGCTGTCACTTTGTAAATAAATAAACTGCCTATGCACATACACTCCTGTTGTCCAACACTGCTGTTTTGGTAATCAAGTTGTTGTGCAACATGTATTATGCATATGCATGATGTCACAATTTTAGTTTAGTTTTTTTTAAGGGTAGTTCACCCCCACCCCCCACCCACCCCAAAAATGAAATGTTTGTCCTTTACTTGGCTTGTTCGAAACCTATTTGAGTTTCCTCTGTTGAACACAAAAGAAGATATTTTGAAGAATGCTATTTGCTGGCACCTATTTACTTCCATAGTATTTTTTTTCCTTAATGTGGAAGCTTATGGGTGACAGCTACCAGCATTCTTCAAAATATCTTCTTTTGAATTTAACAGAAAAAAATAAACTCATAAAGGTTTAAATCCACACGATTTTTATGTGTGAGTGTGTATGTGAACTATCCCTTTAATTTGACAGAATTTATGTTATTGTTTTCATAACTTGAAATTTGTGTTTGCAAAGACCACAAGAACGTCATTATTGTGTTCAAGAATTGACTTCCATAGTATTTTTCCCCCTGGACGCTTGTGGGTGCCAGCATTCTTCAAAATATCTTCTTTTGTGTTCAACAAAGAAACTAGGTTTTAAAAGCACATGAGGATGAGACAATGATGAGGTTGTGTGTGCGCGCGTGTTTGTGTGTGTGTGCGTGTGTGTGTGAACTATCCCTTTAATTTGACAAATACATTATAATGTTATTGTTTTCAGAAACGTACACTTGAAACCTACATTTGTGTTTGTGTAAAAGCCACAAAAACACCATTGTTTTATATAACAGCCAAAATTATACATTAAACACATCATATAATTAAAACAATTCTAATTATAAGCATTCACATCTTCATTTTCAACTATTTTTACTAATGTTATTCCTTTTTTCATTGATTCAGTCATTTTCTTTTTGGCTTAGTCCCTTTATTAATCTGGGGTCGCCACAGCGGAATGAACCGCCAACTTATACAGCATTTGTTCTACGCAGCGGATGCCCTTCCAGCTGCAACCCATCACTGGGAAACATCCACACACACTCATTCACACACATACACCACGGACAATTTAGCTTACCCAATTCACCTGTACTGCATGTCTTTGGACTGTGGGGGAAACCGGAGCACCCGGAGGAAACCCACGCCAACACGGGGAGAACATGTAAACTCCACACAGAAATGCCAACTGACCCAGCCGAGGCTCGAACCAGCGACCTTCTTGCTGTGAGGCGATCGTGCTACCCACTGCGCCACCCTTACTCCTTTTTGTCTTATTTTAAAATACTTATTTAAGTAGCCTACAGTTAAGCTATGGCCAACTGAGAATCGCTCACAAAAGAGCAGCTTACAAATGAAGTTGACGTGTCTCAAAGATCACCTTTAAATGCTTTATCGTTTTTGCTACCAACCCATCACTATTAAGCCTCACCCCAGCACTCGTCCTTGGATTTGCAGAGTGTTGTAGTTGATTTCACAGTCCCTCCCCCAGGTGTCTATGCGCGCTCATCACCACAGGAGCGCGCGCATCTCCGCGGAACAGTCAGATTGGCCAAATCACGCATTCACACACACACAAACACACGCAACTTTTTCCTTCAGAGGTAGCTGCCAACAAGGAACTACGAGACTCTATCTGTGCAGGATTTCACACCGACAGTCGCTGTTATCATGCAAGTTCACATTGCCAGCATCCTGATGTGCGGAGCATCTGGTGAGTTACTCTTTCACCTGCTGTTTACTTCATTCATTTACCAGAGAAAGCGCTCTGGTTAATAATAATAATAATAATAATAATAATAATAATAATAATAATAATAACAACCTTCTGAGTTTCAGACTTGAACGTGATATATAGTTTGACATGCTAACTTAAGGTTTAAACAAAAATATATATTAAATATGTACTGACTGTGTATGTACTGATACTGTAACGACAGTTAAGGGATTAAACAAAGACGAAGTAGTAATAAATATTTGTGCCATAAACATATGCTTAAAAAATAACTTAAAGTCATGTCCATGGAAACAGATTCATTCATTGCCGATTAATCAGTGATAGATATTCATTTATTTTTTTGTTGTTGCCTATTATACCGTGACTTTGAAGGGGTCTACTTTATCTGTTAGTCATCTTCACGCAAGTATAGCTGAGGCTCGAATTCTCGTCTGATGTACGTTTTGTAGACTATGATTCAATGTCGTCAGAACACTAAACAGTTTGTGATACATATCTAATATAAATACATACACATACGTATTAACGACGTCGTCATTTGTAACGTAATTCTGGGAAGCATCTGGTGTCTTTATTTGCTTTCCATTATTATTTTTTCTGTCTGAAAACAGATTGATATCGCGTGTTATTGCAAATAATATTATAATATTGTTTTCATTTTTCATCGTATATATAGGCTGTTATTTCGATTCAACAGCAATTATTTGAATGCACTTGTGATGCCTCAGATACAGTAGGTACTGTAGGCAGCTTACTACGTTTTGAAACGCATCACGTTTTCCTTTTGTGTGTGTGTCTGTGCACATTTTATCTACTGTAGCGTGTGTGTGTGTGTGTGTGTGTGTGAGAGAGAGAGATGTTCAGGTTTTGCCTACATTGAGGGTCCAGCCAATGGTCACCATCAGGAAAACAGCTGAATAAACATGCTAACAACTTTTTAATTAAAATCCTGAGTTTAAGAGTTTAAAGGGGGAGTGTTAGAGGATAGGAAATGTGATATATTTAGTATAAAAACAATAGAAGTCAATTGAAATTCCTCAGTGTGATAGAAACAAAAGTGTGCGTTTCTGAATACCTATCGGGTGCATATTCATCATAGATTCAAGATGCGAATCATTAGTGTATCAGTAATATCAGTGTATTAACTGTGTTTTAACCTCCAGTTTGATGATGCAGTGTGGGATTTATCATAAGAAGCACTTTAAGAAGCAGATAAACTCCGTTTCTTGATCCGAGCACCACTTGATATGGCTCCAGTGAAATCCATGTCCTCACAGAAATGTGTTTATGGATTTTTAATGCTTGGGTAAGGAATGAAATGAATGGAGCAAAAGAAAAAGATTGTGCGTTTGAGTGGTATGCACAAAAAGCTGATGAACTTATTGGTTTGACTAGAAATACATAGGGTATCCGCGGGCTCTTTAAATGTCTTAAATTGCTAAAGCTAAATTTTAGGCTTTAAAAAGTCTTAAATTTACCGAAATATTGTGTCGTAGGCCTTAAATTGTTTTTAACAGGTCTTAATTTTCCTATGTCCATGAAAAGCTACTCATTCAGGTCGAAAAAATCGCATCACCAACAATCCATCTCAATCGAACTTTAAAAAAATAGTTCAATTTTTAACTCTTATTTACCAATATAGTTCAATTATCTTCCTTACAATAACATTTGTTTAAAGGTTCTCCATTTATCTATGGTGAGGACACTGACCTGACCTGTTTTATATATTTAATTTAATTGATTTAGCTGCATATATTTAGGTTTTTAAAAAAAAAATATGTTATGTTGAGGGTGGCATGGTGGCTCAGTGGTTACCAAGAAGGTCAACGGTTCGAGTCCCGGCATTTCTGTGTGGAGTTTGCATGTTCTCCCCGTGTTGGCGTGGGTTTCCTCCGGGTGCTCCGGTTTCCCCCACAGTCCAAACACTTGCGCTATAAGTGAATTGGGTAAACAAAGTTGGCCGTAGTGTACGAGTGCGTGTGAATGTGAGAGTGTATGGGTGTTTTCCAGGCACTCTCTTCTGGAGGCACTCTCCAGAAATGTATATAGCGGTACATTTTCAGAATGTGCCTGGGTTTAATAATTGTGTTGTTTCAACTCATTTTAAATAAGTAGCTTCATTCATTCATTCATTTTCATTTCGGCTTAGTCCCTTTATTAATCTGGGGTCGCCACAGCGGAATGAACCACCAACTTATCCAGCATATGTTTTATGCAGCGGATGCCCTTCCAGCTGCAACCCATCTCTTGGAAACATCCATACACACCCAATCACACTCATACACTAAGGACAATTTAGCTTACCCAATTCACCTATAGCACATGTCTTTGGACTTGTGGGGGAAACCGGAGCACCCGGAGGAAACCCACGACAACACAGGGAGAACATGCAAACTCCACACAGAAACGCCAACTGACCCAGCCGAGGCTCGAACCAGCGACCAGCGACCTTCTTTCTGTGAGGCGAACGTGCTACCCACTGCGCCACTGTGAGGCCCTAAATAAGTAGCTTAAACAAGCATAATTTTTTGTGTGTGCTGTGCTGATTCAACTCTTATGCAAGTGTGTATTTCGTCTTAACTTTCACCATGATCCTTTTCAAGCATGTTCAATTTCTCTGTGTTGCATAAACTCAGCCTAGACCTTTGCTGCTTTACTCCAATTCAAAAAAGAAATAAAGAATTAAAAAAGCTAGCTTGTGACAAATAGCCCTGTACAATCTGCCCCCGAGGTTTCGCTACACTATGGCAATTCTTCATGTTGACACGCATCTACTTCTCCTGTCGGGCTGTTTGTTCATACATCTATAGGTTGCCTTGAGAAGGACTCGCAGTCCTTTGAGTCATACAGAAAGGTATTAATGAAACGCTGAGGGAAGAACAGATTTTATCAGTCACAAGAAAAGTAGCAATGCGGCATACGAGCTTTGAAAGCGGTCATATTTCATGCATTATATAAAAAAAAAAGTAAAAAGATTTTTATTATGACTTCAGGTAAATGGCACTCGATGAGGGAAAGCAGTGCAAAAATTGCTAAAGCTTTTGATGTATACAGTATCGTTCATTAGCTTTTGCTGTAACTTTATTTATCTGGCTTGCATTGTGTTTTAATGTAGAGTTGTATTTGTTAAACCTGCGTGGTACAGTATAGGGGCAGTACGGTGGCGCAGTGGGTAGCGCTGTCGCCTCACAGCAAGAAGGTCACTGGTTCGGCTGGGTTGGTTGTCATTTCTGTGTGGAGTTTGCATGTTCTCCCCGTTTTCACGTGGGTTTCCTCTGGGTAATCCCCCACAAGTCCAAAGACATGCGCTTTAGGTGAATTGGGTAAGCTAAATTGTCCGTGTATGTGTGTGAATGAGTGTGTACGGGTGTTTTCCAGCACTGGGTTGCAGGTGGAAGGGCATCCGCTGGATAAAACATATGCTGGATTAAGTTGGCGGTTCATTCTGCTGTGGCGACCCCTGATTAATAAAGAGACTAAGCTGAAAAGAAAATGAATGAATGAATGGTACAGTATATTTTACGTTACGATTTGTGACCCTGGACCACAAAAATAAGCAGGCTGCGAATTATATATTGACGATCATGGGGGTCAGCTTTTTTGGTAATGTTATTTTGTGTAATACATGCTTCAGTGAATTAAATGACAAATATTATTATTATTGATTCATTTTCCTTCGGCTTAGTCCCTTTATTCATCAGGGGTCGCCACAACAGAATTAACCGTCTACTTATCCAGCATATGTGTTACACAGCGGATGCCCTTTCAGCTGGGAAACACTTTTACACTCTCGTATTCACACACACACACATACACTATGGCCAATTTTCTTTACCCAATTCACTTACACCGCATGTCTTTGGATTGTGGGGGAAATCGGAGGAAGCCCACGCAAACACTGGGAGAACATGCAAACTCCACACAGAAATGCCAACTGGCCCAGCCGAGACTCGAACCAGTGACCTTCTTGCTGTGAGGCGACACTGAGCCACAGTGCCACCCTATATTTTATTAATAAAACATATTTAAGTTTTCAGTGTTTTGTGGGATATAGTGTATTCTGACCTACAATATCCTCTGATTTGCGATTTCAGAGGTTACTGTAGGACAAACTATGCATCTAATTTTACTTTACTTTTAGGCTATATGTAGAAACAAACACCTATTTTACAAGAAAAGAGTTTTGTGAACACTTACCATGTCTATAAGCGTAGGTTGATTGATGCTATTATGCATTCACAATGGTAGAATCGGCAGCACGGTGGCGCAGTGGGTAGCACAATCGCCTCACAGCAAGAAGGTCGCTGGTTCGAGCCCCGGCTGGGTCAGTTGACGTTTCTGTGTGGAGTTTGCATGTTCTCCCTGTGTTGGCGTGGGTTTCCTCCGGGTGCTCCGGTTTCCCCCACAAGTCCAAAGAC
>CAIGQW010055024.1:20510673-20522723 GCA_903798125.1 Danio choprae | reverse complement strand
CATCCATGCATCCATCCATGCATCCATTTCTGTCTTTGTCTGTCTTTGTTCAGTTCATCCATCCATCTATCCACCAGTCCGTCCATCCGTCCGTCCGTCCATCCTTCCGTCCGTCCATCCATCCATCCATCCATCCATCCATCCATCCATCCATCCATTTCATTCATTCTTTAGAAAGACTGTATTTTGTTCCTGTACATATAACACATTCACATCTCTGCACATTATGCATGTTTTGCATATTCATAGCCTAACATGGATAAAAAAAAACAAATTTAGATTATATAATTAAATGTATGCAAATAGAGTGCTTAAACATTTACAAAACTAGACACATTATTATGCAGGTACGCTTGAGTGTGCAGTAGTTCATAGAGTGGAGTTTATGAATAATGCAATATATTTAAAAATAGATGCTCTTAATGAAATATAATCAGGAGCTGACGAATAAGACGTCTCACTCTTCTTCCTCTTGAAAAAAAAAAGGATCGTACATTTTGCAGTTATTTTACAGAATACAGCAGGAATGAATGAATGAATGAATGAATGAATGAATGGGTGATGTAGATTGATCAGGCAATTGTTGATCAAGGATTAATTATAAGATAGTGATCAAAGAGTCATGGCACACATCGCAGCTCTTCATAGAAAGAGAGATCTTCTAAGGAAAAGATTTGGCCTTTGGTGTAAAGTCCACAGGGTGTAAAAACTCTGCTTTGAACATCAATTGTTTCAGTGAAAACCTTGTTTTCCCATGAGGCGTCCCTGCTAATTTTAGGCCTGACCCACACCTGCTGCTTCCTCCTTGTGCAGAGAGATGTTATCTAAAATTGCTGGATGTAGTCATTTAGCATTTAATGAATAAGTGATGTCTTCATCGGCTCATAATAAGACCCCGGGCCTCACAGTGGCGCAGTGGGTAGCACGTTCGCCTCACAGCAAGAAGGTCGCTGGTTCGAGCCTCGGCTGGGTCAGTTGGCGTTTCTGTGTGGAGTTTGCATGTTCTCCCTGTGTTGGCGTGGGTTTCCTCCGGGTGCTCCGGTTTCCCCCACAAGTCCAAAGACATGCGGTACATGTGAATTGGGTAAGCTAAATTATCCGTAGTGTATGGGAGTGTATGGATGTTTCCCTGGGATGGGTTGCAGCTGGAAGGGCATCCGCTGCGTAAAACATCTGGCGTCTGGCAACCCCAGATTAATAAAGGGACTAAGCCGAAATGAAAATGAATGAATGAATGAATAATAAGACCCCTTAGCTTTGAAAAGATTTAATGTTCACAAATGCTGGGTGATGGATCTACAGGTGGCTGACCGTATCTTTCACAGGCCTGTAGCCAAAGGGGTTAATGCGACCCACCACAGACTGCCAAAGGTCAGAAATATGTCTGGTTTTTTTTATGTTATTTTTTTATTTCCCTAAAAAGATTAAATGCATTCCTGAAATATTTGTGCTTTTCTCATAAGAGATAATAATTTGAACTGTATTATTGTACACACCAACATCATTCATTCATTCATTCATTCATTTATTTTCCTTCGGCTTAGCCCCTTTATTCTTAACCGCCAACTTATCCAGCATATGTTTTACACAGCGGATGCCCTTCCAGCTGCAACCCAGTACTGGGAAACATCCATACACTCTCATTCACACTCATACACTGCGCCCAGTTTAGTTTATTCAATTCACCTATAGCGCATACCTTTGGACTGTGGGGGAAACTGGAGCACCTGGAGGAAACCCTACACAGAAATGCCAACTGATAAAGCCGGGACTTGAACCAGCGACCTTCTTGCCGAGAGGCGACAGTGCTAACCACTGAGCCACCATGTCGCCCACAAGTCATATTACTGTATTCAAAATTTGAAATGTAAAACACTAATATCATTACATTATTTATAAAACTTTAATATAAACCTTACAGTTGAAGTAAGTATTTGTAAATAGATACTTAAAGGCATGAGATGAAAACTGACTCACTATTGACCCTCCCTCAAGCATTTCCAAACCTTCATGAGTTTTGTTGAACACAAAAGAAGATATTTTGAAGAAAGCTGAAAATGCAACCAAGACTCATTGTGGATATGTACCCAGGTCTACATTTCTGGGGACAGCCAAATACGTGACGCAGTTTTTGTTTTTGCAAATCCACCAGAAGCTGCTGTGTACGCTTTGTGATCATCTCAAATTTCTCTCGCGCGTCCCATTATCGCATAAATCCACCAGAGGGCGCAATATACACTTCAACCGACCAGGCCAGCTTGCTGTCGACTGACTGATAGTCCAACCACCCAGCCCTTTCCCTAAACCCAACCGATAGTGATTTCACCACATTTTAAGCCTGTTCATTTTTTTATTTCATTTTATTATTTTTTTTGCTTTTGTTTTACCTGGTTTCTGGAACCGCTCTTTGCCAGACTCAAACCCCTTCGTCACAGTCAACTCTGCTCCACGTCCCAAGTCTTCTGACGTACATGACAAACTACTGGGCAAACTGGTAACACTGGAAAAGCCGTCCACACTGAGGTAAGCGGTCAGTTGGTAGCACTAGAAGGAACAGAAGTCTGCGGCGGCGTCACACCGCCCCGTAGCGTTCATTTTAAAGAGGAAATGCAGCCAGACTCTGGCTACATGATTCACGCTCTCCAGAAGTGTAGACAGGGGTACGTATCCACAATGAGCCTGTGTTGCGAAAAATCTGTAACCATTGACTTCCATAGTAGGAAAAACAAATACTATAGAACTCAATGGTTACAGGTTTTCAACATTTTTCAAAATATCTTCTTTTGTGTTTAACAGAAGAAAGAAACCCATAATGGTTTGAAACAAGTAAAGTGTAAGAAAATGATGACAGAATGAAACATTTTTGGTGAACTATCCAAGGTAAGCAACTCGACAATATTTTTGATACATCAAAAAGCGTGCACATTATCAGTATACAAGCTTTCCATGCAGCACAAGCAAAAATTAGAAGATTAAAATTAAAATGCAGTATTAAAGCCTCTGAATTAAATACAAATATAACGGGAATAACTGCTAAAAGGCCCACTTTTGGGGAAAAAGAACTACCAGTTTCACCAGGCTGGGTACAGGCTTGTCAAATATATGTGTCCAAGCCTAAAGATCTTTTCATTCATTCATTCATTTTCATTTCGGCTTAGTCCCTCTATTAATCTGGGGTCGCCACAGCGGAATGAACCGCCAACTTATCCAGCATATGTTTTACGCAGCGGATGCCCTTCCAGCTGCAACCCATCACTGGGAAACATCCACACACTTTCATTCACACTCATACACTACGGACAATTTAGCTTACCCAAGTCACCTATAGCACATGTCTTTGGACTGTGGTGGAAACCGGAGCACCCGGAGAAAACCCACGCCAACACAGGGAGAACATGCAAACTCCACACAGAAACGCCAACTGACCCAGCCGAGGCTCGAACCAGCGACCTTCTTGCTGTGAGGTGAACGTGCTACCCACTGCGCCACCTTGAGGCAAGATCTTTTCACATGAATCACATTTTGTTTATTTCAAGACGAACGTGTTTAAAAATAAACATCTTGGAGAGATTCATGGGAGGTAATAATGATATTTTTTTCTTGTTAGACTTGATACCATTAATGTTTCAACCAATTTCAGCATTACAATTATCTAATAAACTTATTTAAATGTATCCCGTAACTTTGCACAGCAAATAAATAATACATATGTGTGGATTTACAAAAGGGAAAACTGAGAAATCAACTTTCCCTAGTTGATTTGAGTGATGAATAAATTTTCTCGCCATGTTTAATCTGTGTAATATCTTATTAGGCAAGGGGTCTCAGATGCCACGTCAGACCGACTTGTCATTATTAATTCAGAATTTACTATAACGTTAAGTAACTGAGTAGAAGGAATTAAAAATGAGGACACTGCAAAACTTACTGAATGTTTCATGGTTGTATTGACCAGTAATATGCTCTCGGTTTGTCACATAGCAATCCAAAACATATTTATTTAATTATGTGTTCGTCTAATTGGGGTGTTGTCGATCTGTGGGGGGTTTTGAGTTGACTTTATTTACAACTCTGCATCTTGAATGTGCTGGAAAACACAAACAAGAGTCCCCAGTAGTTTTAGACGGGGGGTTCTGCTGAAATTCGGGATAGCTGTGAGTTCAGCGATGATCAAAACATCCGGAGGGAAATATATGACAGATTCATCAGGGCAGAAGGAACAAGCTGACGATGAACCGTGAGATTAGACAGAGATTCAAACACGCTTAGAAGAGGACGGAAATGAGCCAGACAGTCCAATACTTCCTCCATAACAACAGTGGTCTGAAAAAGAAGAAAAAAGACACACGCAACAATCTAGTTATGATTTGTTAGAGTTTTAATGCACTGATGAATGAAGTGTCTTATGTTCACCAAGACTGCATAAAATACAGCCGAAGAGGTAATATTAATATATGCAATAATAATAATAAAAACGTAGCCCTATATACATTTCTGGAGATTAGGAATTATGTAGCCAGAACGTACTTATGGGTCAATCGATGCTTTTTAAAACACTATTGGTTGGGTTTAGGGAAGGGGGAGGGTGGGTCAGTCGATCGGTCAGTCAGTCAGTCAGTCAGTCAGTCAGTCAGTCAGTCAAACAGTCAGTCGACAGCGGCCTCTGGTGGATTTACGCGAGAACAGCAGGCGCTGGAGAAACTTGCAAGAGAAATTTGAGATCTCAAAAAGCGTACACAACGGCCTCTCATGAATTCGCAAAAACAAAAACTGCAAAGAATATATGTCCTGGGACGTATTTGGCGCTCTTCAGAAATGTATATAGTAGTACGTTTTCAGAATGAGCCTGGGTTGGTTTCACAATATTATTTTAAGGTACAATTCTCGTTATTAATAAACCAATAACTATGACTTTTGCTTTAATAAACTCCTAATTAGCTGCTTATTAATAGTTGTTAATGTAGTAGTTGGGTTTAGGTATTGATTAGTGATGTAGAATATGATCATGCAGAATATGTGCTTTAGAAGTACTAATAAACAATCAATATCTTAAGTAATAAGCCACTAGTTAATAGTGAGAGTTTTAAATGCCAAGTGACCTAGACGGTGTAACATCTGGATTACGGAGGAGGACATGACGAGAGGGAGACGGGATATAAATACAAAACGGGTTTATTGACACTTACGGGGAACAGATACAGTATGCGGGAAGACAGGACGAGACAACCACACGACTCAGAGGACGGACCAAAATACCGGACAACGAAAGACACAGACGAAAGGATATAAATAGGTGGGGGCTGATTAGACTAATGACACAAGAGGGATGAGTACAGGTGAAACAGATTAACAATGACGGTGGCGGGAGAAGGACAAAGAAAGCACATGACATAAACAAAGGATGACGCGGACGAACACTGACAGCCGGGACTCGAACCAGCTACCTTCTTGCCGTCAAATGACAGTGCTAACCACTGTGCCACCCAACAATAGTTATTTGAGAAGAAAAGATGGAATAAGTTGATCATTTCAGTATTTCTCCATGGTGTAGTGCTCCAAGTCCAATTTTTGAGTGAACAACAGTGGATTTTTCATGTTTTGTTGCACTTTACCTTTAGTTTAGCTGTGATGCTCAGACTTGAGTATCCGCAGAGCACTGATGTGTAGCTTAATAAAGAGATGATGTGATGCCGCGGGGGCTTTTGTCACATACGTGAAGATCCGCTGACTAACACAACCGTGTCGTCATTTGTCTGAGCCTCAGTATGCGGACTGTGTACGTGTCTAGGCTTTTCTCGGGCACATTAATTACGGTTATCTCTTTCCTCTCTTTTTTTGTCTAAGCTGTCATTTCATGCTTCTCAATTTCTTTTTCACAGCCCCAGAAAAACAGTCAAACTTAGAAACCCATCAAAAGTGGGACATCTTTGTTTGATAATGGCCCCTAATTTTCTCTCACCATTTAAAGGCATAGTTCACCCAAAACTGAATATTCTGTCATCATTTACTCACCCTTTACTTGTTCATTCTTCATTTTCTTTTTGGCTTAGTCCCTTTATTAGTCAGAGGTCCCCACAGCAGAATGAACCGCCAACTTATCCAGCATATGTTTTACGCAGCGGATGCCCTTCTAGCTGCAACCCATGACTGGGAAATGCCCATACACTCTCATTCACACACATACTGTACACTACGGCCAATTAGCTTACTCAGTTCCCCTATGGCACATGTCTTTGGACTTGTGGGGGAAACCGGAGCACCTGGAAACCCACGCTAAGACGGGGAGAACATGCAAACTACAAACAGAAATGCCAGCTGACCCAGTTGAGGCCCGAACCAGCGACCTTCTTGCTGTGAGGCGACAGCGCTTCAAAACCTTTTAATTTCTACAATTAAATGGTGAGTTCACCCAAAAATTATAATTTACTCACTATTTATTGTACCTCAAGTTCAAGTGTTTCCAAACCGTTATTCTTTCTTTATTTTGTTGAACGCAAAAGAAGATATTATGAAGAATGCTGGAAATAGTATTTGCTTTTCCTACTATGGAAATCAATGGCTTCAGCATTCTTCAAAATATCTTCAACAGTGTTCAACAGAAGTAATAAATTTTGGGTGAACTACCCTTGTAATTGTAAGTCAAGGAATGGGATGATTGCAGATTCTGTAGATTGGAGCTGAAATTGAAATGTTGGATTGAATTGAAATTGAAACGCTGTGCTGATTGCAATGAATAGATGTTGTGACTGGATAACTGGATTGACCAGTGGACTGTTCTCAATCACAAAGGCTGGTTCGTTTTTTTCTGAAAAGCCTGCACCTTGATTTGACATTGCATTTATCTATTTTGTACAACCCTGTACAAAGTGAGCTAGCGAACAAACTGACCACGCCAGAAAAGTTGATGAGGCAAATGTATCAGACTGCAAGACACTGTTGTTTTGTGGTACAGTATTTATTTGGTGTTGTGCAAAGATCTGCATGAAAATACTCCTTTATTTCTTGATAATATGTCGCTGTAAATATCATTAGTGTGAAAAGAAACATAGATTGTTGCCATCGTACCAGGCCGTAGTGTTTATTTTGCTTAAAAACACCTAAATGTTTGTTTAAGTATGTTTTTCAGTACGCTTGCGTGTTGGTTTTCTTGTAAGTGATGATTTGGTTCTTTTATACACAGATGAAAACTGTGCTTTACCAGCTAATTTTGCAATATTCAGATTTAAATTCACAATGTTGGATGTTTTTTTTGGGGGGGAGTATGAATTAAATGTGGGCAGCACAGTGGCTCAATGGTTAGCAATGTCGCCTCACAGCAAGAAGGTCGCTGGTTTGAGTGCTGGCTGAGCCAGTTTGCATTTCTGTGGAGTTTGCATGTTCTCCCCATGTTGGTGTGGGTTTCCTCCAGGTTCTCTGGTTTCCCCCACAGTCCAAAGACATGCGGTATAGGTGAATTGGGTAAACAAAATTGGCCATAGTGTATGAGTGTGTGTGTGTGTGTGAATGTGAGAGTGTATGGGTGTTTCCCAGTAATGGGTTGCGACTGGAAGGGCATCTGTTGCATAAAACATATGCCAGAATAGTTGGTGGTTCATTCCACTGTGGCGACTCCTGATAAATAAGGGACTAAACGGAAGGAAAATGAATGAATGAATGAATCATATGCACTATTCTGGATTTTATAATCTTTTTGAACTCATTTTGGCTGATAACCACACCGACACCAATATCTTTTTTTGTTTGTTTGGAAAGTGTCAGGTTTGTAATTTTTTGTATATGTTTTTTTTTCCTGACCATTAATCTTTTATTGGGTGAAGAACCATATATGGTAACTCCATTGACATTGATTACAATACAATTATTTTTTCAGTCTTAAAAGTGTCTTAAAATACTTGTAACAACCCCCAGTAACACTCCTGGGCTTTTCCAATGAGTATTTCAGTAGTAGTGCCCTATAAAATGTTAAATCCAATAAAATGTTATTTGAATTAGGGTTCAGATTTGATCTACTGTTTGCTTAAATTAAAGGAGTGATCATGAAAATAAGACACCTTTTACAAAAACAGTAAAAACATTTAATCCAGGCTCATTCTGAAAACGTACCTCTATATACATTTCTGAAGAGCGCCAAATACGTCCCAGGAGCTACGTTTTTTTGCGGTTTTTGTTTTTCGCGAATCCACCAGAGGCCGCTGTGTACGCTTTTTGAGATCTCAAATTTTTTCTCGTGAGTGCCATTCGCACCTGCTCTTCTCGAGTAAATCCACCAGAGCCCGCTGTCGACTGACTGACCCACCCTCCTCATTCCCTAAACCCAAGCAATAGTGTTTTCAAAGTCACCGACTGACCCACCCTCCCACTTCCCTAAAAACAACCGACAGTGTTTTCAAAAGTAATCCAGGAAAAAGAAAAGCCCTCGCGGCAGCCTGATTTTTACCACATTTTCAGATTTTACCACATTCTCACCCAGTTATTTACATGTTTGTTTTATTTTTTGGTTTTTGTTTTTACCTTACCTGCTTTCTGAAACCGTTCTTCACCAGACTTGAACCCCGTCGTCACGGTCAACTTCTCTCCACGTCACAAGTCCGCCGACGTACGCGGCGAGCTACTGAACAAACTGGTAACAGCGGGAAAGCCGTCCAAACGGAGGTAAGCGGTCAGCTGAAAAACGCGAAAAGAAACAGCATCATATCGCCCCGTAGCGTTCGTTTTAAAGACCAAATGCAGCCATACGTACTTCAGGCTACATAATTCGTTATCTCCAGATATGTATATAGGGCTACATTTTCAGAATGAGCCCATGTTGTCTCACCAACCCCCAAACTTTTTTGGGAGCTCTTTAATTGTGAATCAGCCAAATCTGTTCTTACAAAGTAAAACATTTTGTGCATTTTGACTAGTGTTTCAGGGCAATTTAATGCAATATTAAATATATTTGAGTCTCCTGAACTCAAAATAACTGTGAAATTACAGCTTTCGTTTTCTTTCCTCTCATTATCCCTATTTTCCTTTGGCTGTGTCTGCGTCTGAAACCGAAGGCATCTGCTCAGCCAGTCAGTAACCGAACAACATTTTTATACAAAGTTCCTCCTGAGGATTCAGACAAGACGTACTAGGATTGATCTAGAGACAATATGTGTGGAAATATCACACCTATGACAGCTGTTTCTCTGTGGAAATGTAATCAGTGCTTGAAATAAATGCATTCATTTATGAAAGCATTTTCTCTTTTAATGCCAGATATTGCATGCAAAGGATTGTGGGATTTCATAGACATGTGCAGATGATTTAGTGGACAGGGTGTTATAAAAACGCTGAATTCTGACATGTATTTCCATATATATGCTGCCCTGAAGGTTGCATTTGCAGGTTTCTGACTCAACAACTGTCTGGATTTATACAATATTGTTTTAGTTTTTTTTAGAGCTGGACAAAGAAAGATCATTTATGTGTTACCAAATATAATTACATTTCTATTTATTCTCTATTTTCAGTTTTCGTTTCAGTTATTGCATTGAAAATATGTGTTTTAATTAGGGACAACAATGTTACAAATGTTCATCATTTCAATTGGTAATTTGTTTTTTTTTTAAATGATACGGTAAAAATTTTGTAACTTGTTTAACATACTTGAGCTGAATCAACACAGGGCAGCACGGTGGCGCAGTGGGTAGTGCTCTCGCCTCACAGCAAGAAGGTCGCTGGTTCGAGCCTCGGCTGGGTCAGTTGGCATTTCTGTGTGGAGTTTGCATGTTCTCCCTGTGTTCGCGTGGGTTTCCTCCGGGTGCTCCGGTTTCCCCCACAAGTCCAAAGACATGCGGTACAGGTGTATTGGGTAAGCTAAATTGTCCGTAGTGTATGAGTATGAATGAGTGTGTATGGATGTTTCCCAGTGATGGGTTGCAGCTGGAAGGGCATCCGCTGCGAAAAACATATGCTGGATAAGTTGGCGGTTCATTCCGCTGTGGCGACCCCAGATTAATAAAGGGACTAAGCCGACAAGAAAATGAATGAATGAATGAATCAACACAACTCCTGAGGGGTTTTTTTGGGGACAACTTAATTGTTTTAAGTTTAATCCACTTAAATTTGTAAAAACAATTCAATTAACTTAATCGATTTGTGCTCATTCTGAAAACACCTGAAAACTCATTCTGAAAATTTCTGGAGACCGCAAAACACATCCCGGGAGGTACGTTTTTTTTGCAGTTTTCGAATCCACCAGAGGCCGCTGTGTGCGCTTTTTGAAATCTCAAATTTCTCTCGCGAGTGCCATTCGCGCCTGTTGTTCTCGCGTAAATCCACCAGAGGCCGCTGTTGACTGACTGTTTGACTGACTGAACGTCTGACTGACCGATCGACTGACCCACCCTCCTCCTATTCCAACAACCAACAAATTTCAAAAGCAATCCAGGAAAAAGAAAAGCCCTCGTCTGACTTTTACCACGTTTTCAGATTTTACCACATTCTCACCCTGTTATTTACTTGTTCATTTTATTTTTTGGATTCTGTTGTTGTCTTACCTGCTTTCTGGAACCGTTCTTCACCGGACTCGAACCCCGTCGTCGTGGTCAACTCCTCTTTGCGTCTCAAGTCCGCCGACGTACATGGCGAACTAACGGGACAAACTGTTTACAGCGAGAAAGCCGTCCATACGGAGGTAATCGGTCAGCTGGTAAACGCGAAAAGGAACGGCATCATACCGCCCCGTATCGTTCGTTTAAAAAATGAAATGCAGCCATACGTACCTCTGGCCACATGTCCCCTCTCGCCCTTCTAACGGGAGGGAGCCCCGGGCTCAAGGACATTCTGAGCTCAGGGCTCTCTCCCGGGAGACAGCATGCCAAATACACTTTATTATCAATCATCAGCTAAGTGTGAACTCTTGAATCATTTTTTTGAGTGTATGCAGAGCTTATTTTCTCTTTGCAAAGCTAAACATATGTAAATCATGGCATATTTTCTTCAGATGTTTATAGATGTCTTATATCTTGACATTTTGGAGTTGCAAAAGCTTTAATATTCTGACTGGAAGCTTAATTGCTTATCTATCCCATTATCTCCAGTGGTTTTCAAATGCCATTTGAAACTAAATTAAATGCTGTTTTTGTGCCTTTTTTTGTTTTTTGCTTCACTGACGCCATTGTGTTGTGTGACAAAAGACTGAACTGATAACAGGTTCTTCTTCTCTGACACGGTTAACTTTTCTTTAGCAGTCTTTCAGCATCAGTGCTGTCGGTAAGATAATTCACCACATGTGACGATAAAGAGCCTCAATTCATTGAAATTCATTGTCATCTGCATATTGCATTTGAAAGCTGCAGTGATGCGCTCATTATATGCGTTATGGCTTTTGTCCTGTTTAAAAAATGCGTCGTGACAGATGCACCATGGGACGCGGCGACTGTTTTGCATCTGTTAGAAAGATGGTTTGCGAGTGAAAATGGTGACAATGTTCACATGTGGTCTCTTAACATTTCAGTCCCCAGAGTCCTATGTGCTAACTTCGTGTTAAATTAGCCTCTTGTTTTGAAATGGATGGCTTGTGACCTCTGATATTTGTGGCTGTCTGGATGAAAGGGTCCTGGCAGAGGGACGCAGTCTGACAGTGACAGTGTATGACACCATTGACATCACACCGCTGGCTGAGCGAAGAACCTCATTTTGAGTCCAAGGCAATGGCTAGACTGGCATGCATCTTTTTAATGCACCCAGTACAGCTGGTCTGATGAATACATTTTTTTTAATTATTAATAAATAAATAAATGCAAATAAATAAATGCAAATAAATAGATGCAAATAAGTATGAATAAATAAATACAAATAAATAAATATAAGTAAATAAATAAGTAAATATAAGTAAATAAATATAAGTAAATAAATAAATCAATAAATATAAGTAAATAAACAAATAAATATAAGTAAATAAATAACTAAATATAAGTAAATAAATAAGTAAATAAATAAATAAATATATGTAAATAAATAAATAAATATATGTATGTAAATAAATAAATAAATAAATATATGTAAATAAATAAATAAAT
>CAIGQW010055024.1:20406765-20422415 GCA_903798125.1 Danio choprae | reverse complement strand
ACCAGACATGAACATTATTGAGCATGTCTGGGGTAAGATGAAGGAGGAGGCATTGAAGATGAATCCAAAGAATCTTGATGAACTCTGGGAGTCCTGCACGCTTTCTTTGCCATTCCAGACGACATTATTAATAAGTGATTTGAGTCATAGCAGAGATGTATGGATGCAGTCCTCCAAGCTCATGGGAGTCAAACACGATATTCATTCTTTTCCCACTGCACCATGACTTTATATTCTATACTGTACATTATTTCTGTTAAGTGTCAAGACTTTTGTCTAAGCAAACTCAGACCTTACTGTCATAATTAAATCATTAAAAATCAAGGCATGACCATATTTTATTTTGGTAAAATAAGTGTAATCTAGAGGCCTTTGCCTTCATATAAGCCACTTCTGATACCAAATAATCAACTAGAAGTCAAGTTATTATTGTTGTTCCTAAAACTTGCATAGGCGACAAGACTTTTGTTAGGTAGTGTACAATCATGAGCCATAGTGGATCCAAGCTCAAACAAACCTTGCGTTCTTCTTGGGACAAACAGCCACATGCCAAGAAGAAGAAGAGGCTCTGACGTATTACCTATTGTTGTTTACGAGGCCATCTAAAAGCATGTGGAAAGCACGAGTGGTTTCGCTTTCTCTCTCTTATCTGGACTATTGTGAATAGGATTCAAAACTCAACTGTTTAACTGTACGATAGTCGAGTTGTGCCAGAAAAGCAGAATGTTACACACTGTTTCTCCTGTCCCGCAGGTGTGTACGAGTATGTTCCTCTAGAGACGGGCGATGGCATGAGATTACAGATCAACGCTCAGAACTGCGTTCACTGCAAGACCTGTGACATCAAAGACCCGAGCCAGAACATCAACTGGGTGGTGCCCGAGGGCAGCGGAGGACCAGCATACAACGGCATGTGATTTCAGTATTACACAGCGTTTTTATTACCGTCACTGGGGCACAACACACAGCTTCACAATCACTTTGCAAAAGTTTCAGGGCTAAAGCTTTTAAAGACTTCAGAGAGTCGCTCTGATGTGCCTAAAGGAACAGAATGTCCTCGTATCCTCTCTGATACGAGCTTCAAGTGTAATTACGTAAAGTGGCTTTGCATTTTTCAGGTTTGAGTTAACTGATTTGAAAGCATTTTATATATATATATATATATATATATATAACGTCTGTCTAAGGAATGAGTCATAGAAGATTAAAGAAAATGTTGGATTGACATCCAGTGGACGTTTTAGCTCACCATGACGCGGTTAACTGTAGACTGACAGTTCTGTAAATAATATTGTCAATGTTGGTTACTGTAACTGGTAGAAATAAATGAGTTGTCTGAATCTGTTGGTTTGCTTTCTGTAAGGATGCATTGATTATGATTTTTTTTCATGGCCAGTTCTGATTTTTGCTTTTCATTAAGAACATTTATTAGGCACTTCATTCATTTTCCTTCGGCTTAGTTCCTTGTATATCAGGGTCGCCACAACGGAATGAACCGCCAACTATTCCAGCATATGTTTTACGCAGCGGATGCCCTTCCAGCCGCAACCCAGTACTGGGAAACACCCATACACACTTATTCACACTCATACACTACGGCAATTTAGTTTATTCAATTCACCTTTAGGGCCTCACAGTGGCGCAGTGGGTAGCACGTTCGCCTCACAGCAAGAAGTCGCTGGTTCGAGCCTCGGCTGGGTCAGTTGGCGTTTCTGTGTGGAGTTTGCATGTTCTCCCTGTGTTGGCGTGGGTTTCCTCCGGGTGCTCCGGTTTCCCCCACAAGTCCAAAGACATGCAGTATAGGTGAATTGGGTAAGCTAAATTGTCCGTAGTGTATGAGTGTGAATGGGTGTGTATGGATGTTTCCCAGAGATGGGTTGCAGCTGGAAGGGCATCCGCTGCGTAAAACATATGCTGGATAAGTTGGCGGTTCATTCCGCTGTGGCGACCCCAGATTAATAAAGGGACTAAGCCGAAATGAAAATGAATGAATGAATGAATTTAGATAATCTGAAGGCACGTGTTAAGTTGTGTTCCCATATTAAAAACTGTGTTGTTTTATTATTTTGAGGATGTAATTATGATGTATTTTATTTTGGATCTCAAATTAAATCTCAAATTTGTTTAAATCTTAAATTGTAATAAAATTCAGCCAGTCAGCAAGGCAGCATTTCTAGTTGGTGAATTAAAAAAGTAAATCTGAAGTATTTAAAAAGAAAAAATGACATATTTTTTATTATAGAAAATTATTTACAAAATAATTAAATAAAATGACACAATTGTTGGGCAACGTGGTGGAGCAGTGGGTAGAACAATTGCCTCACAGCAAGAAGGTCGCTGGTTCGAGCCTCGGCTGGGTTAGTTGGCATTTCTGTGTAGAGTTTGCATGTTCTCCTTGTGTTCGCGTGGGTTTCCTCCTGGTGCTCCGGTTTCCCCCACAAGTCCAAAGACATAGGTTGATTGGGTAGGCTAAATTGTCCGCAGTTTATGTGTGTGAATGAGTGTGTGTGGATGTTTCCCAGTGATGGGTTGCAGCTGGAAGGGCATCCGCTGCGTAAAACATATGCTGGATAAGTTGGCGGTTCATTCCGCTGTGGCGACCCCAGATTAATAAAGGGACTAAGCCGAAAATAAAATGAATGAATGAATGAATGACACAATTGTTGCTATTTTAACTTTTAGTAAATAATTGTAATATTCATTTAATATTAGGATCATTTAAGAAAAAAAGGTTAATTTTAAAAAAGAAAGTTAAAAAAACATTAAAAATAACACAAAGGATAATATCACTAAAAGTAAAACATCGCTAATCTCACAATGTTTTATGCCCAAAGAAACTGAAAAATTTGAACCCAATGACCTTCATTGTAGTGGCTCAGGGGTTAGCACTGTCGCCTCAAAGCAAGAAGGTCGCTGGTTCGATTCCTGGCTGGGCCAGTCAGCATTTCTGTGTGGAGTTTACATGTTCTCCCCGTGTTGGCGTGGGATTCTTCCGGGTGCTCCGGTTTCCCCCACAGTCCAAAGACATGCGCTATAGGTGAATTGGATAAACTAAATTGGCCATAGTGTGTGTGTGAATGCAAGAGTGTATGGGTAATTCCCAGTACTGGGCTGCAGCTGGAAGGGCATCCGCTGGGTAAAACATATCCTGGAATAGTTGGTGGTTCATTCTGCTGTGGTGACCTCTGATAAATCAGAGACTAAGCCAAAGAAAAATGAATGAATGACCTTTACTGCACAGGAAAAACAGCTGAAAAGCTTTATCATCAACACAAGGGTCAGTAAATGACTAACACGTCACTTTCAGTCCAATGGAGATCCAGCAATGCAGCGTTCAGATCCCAGCAGAACATCAGAGCACTGGTCATCTGATTGTACTGAATTGATGAGTCTTGTTTACAGGGAGAATCTCGTCCACAGAGTCTTCATTCTCTGAATAATAAATGTCCTTCAGTGTTTTTGTCATCCGTCTGTGTCAAACGTTCCCCTTTGGTCCTGTTTGCTGTACTGATGGTCTCTTCAGTGTTTGTACCGCTCGCCAGTGTTTCTGAAAATGTGTAGCATGGAAACCACCGCTGCTCTTTGTACATGTTGTATATTACATGTAAATATATATATATATATATATATTGTACAGAGTTATTTTTTTCTAGCCAAACTGGTTGAAGCATCATTCACGTTCTGAACAGATGTTGTAGGAGCTCTTGGGCTTTATACTGTGAGCAGCAGGAGCTGGACAGACAGAGCCCTGGTGTTTTAATTAGACACGTCTGTCAGTCATTTTAATTATCTTTCTTTTCTTAAGCATACAGGGAACAGCACGTCTGCTCAGCTTTTGACTTGTTAATTCTGGGATTATCAGAAGGATTATAGTGGAGATTTTATGGAAGTACTAGATACCTATGGTTATATATATATATATATACATGATTTTTTATATACTCTAGTTGCACAGTCTAGTCAGTGAATCATGTATAATTCAAATTTTCATATATTCGACTTTTATATTGGATATACAGTGCTCAGAGTATATCTGACACCTCCCAGGCTCATTCTGAAAACGTACCCCTATATACATTTCTGGAGAGTGCCAAATACGTCCCAGGAGGTACGTTTTTTTGCAGTTTTTGTTTTTGCAAATCCCCCAGAGGTCTTGACTGGACTCAAACCCCGTCATCACAGTCAACTTCTCTCTGGTCCGCTGACGTACCCAGCGAGCTACTAGACAAACTGGAAACAGTGGAAAAGGTGTCTACATGGAGGTAAGAGGTCAGCTGGTAAGCGCGGAAAGAAACGGCATCATACCGCCCTGTAGCGTTCATTTTAAAGACGAAATGCAGCCATACGTACTTCTGGCTACATAATTCATGATCTCCAGAAATGTATATAGGGCTACGCTTTCAGAATGAGCCTATATGTTGCACAGATCTCTCTTTAAAATTCAAATTTTCTATTGGGTGCTTTGCAATAATGTATTTGTGCATATGCATTAGATTATTCAGTACCAAAACCAAAACTGGAATTAATTCGACACAAAAACTTAAGATCACGGCCCAAAAAATTTCTTAGACTAAATTAATATGTTGGGGAATAACATTTTCAGGGCAGTGCTGTGGTGCAGTGGGTAGCGCTGTTGCCTCACAGCAAGAAGGTCGCTGGTTTGAGCCTCGGCTGGGTCAGTTGGCATTTCTGTGTGGAGTTTGCATGTTCTCCCTGTGTTTTCCTGTGATGTGGGTTTCTTCCGGGTGCTCCGGTTTCCCCCACAGTCCAAACACATGCGCTATAGGTGAATTGGGTAAGTTAAATTGTCTATAGTGTATGTGAGTGAATGAGTGTGTATGGGTGTTTCCCAGTGATGGGTTGCAGCTGCAAGGGCATCCGCTGTGTAAAACATATGCTGCATAAGTTGGTGGTTCATTCCGCTGTGGCGACTTCTGATTAATAAAGGGACTAAGCCGAAGGAAAATAAATGAATGAATAAAATGTAAAAAAATTTAATAAACAGGAAAAATAAAGAGAAACTTTAAAAAATATGAAGTTTTGTAGTTTTTATTATAAATTTTTTTGCAGTAACTCCATTAAATTTAAATGTATTATCTTTCAATTTCTAAAGATGTTACGTGACCAAACTCTTATTTTAATAGATGTACCTGTTTAATAATAAGAATAAAAAACATTGCCTATATTCACTGAGAAATGGATAAACATATTCATTCATTCATTTTCCTACGGCTTAGTCCCTTTATTCATCAGGAGTCGCCACAGCGGAATGAACCGCCAACTTATCCAGCATATGTTTTACGCAGCGGATGCCCTTCCAGCTGCAACCTAGTACTGGGAAACACACATACACATACACTACGGCCAATTTAGTTTATTCAATTCACCTATAGCGCATGTGTTTGGACTGTGGGGGAAACCGGAGCACCCGGAGGAAACCCACGCCAACACGGGGAGAACATGCAAACTCCACACAGAAATGCCAACTGGCCCAGACAGGACTCAAACCAGCGACCTTCTTGCTGTGAGGTGACAGTGCTAACCACTGAGCCACTGTGCCACCCTAAAAAATAGGGATTACAAACTACTGAAATAATTGATATGCATGATGAGAACACAAATGAACTAAAAATGTAAATGTTAAGAATAAAGTACAAATATGCGCAATACATTTATGAGAATATAAGGAAGGAAATGCTTGTTTGTCATGAAAACAATGTAACTTTTGTTTTTAAGTATGGTCCTAAAATATACTCTGTGTTGTTCGTTATATACTCTAGGATGCATTATTATACAGTATATATTTTGAGCTTGAAACGTGGCCTGAGGTGTTTGTGACATTGATGTAATAATTATCCCTCTGAGCAGGACATGGACTTGTGCTCGGGATGAGTTTTTCAGGCGCTGGGCTTTTATGTTGGATGACTCTGCTTTGGGGACACATTTAAAAGAGCTGTCACTTATTAATAAAACAGCATTAGTGACGCTCTCACCGCGCTCAAGTGTAGCATTTACATCTGCAGTCATTTCCAAAATATTGTTTTTGACACTGTCAGCCC
Source organism: Danio choprae (assembly GCA_903798125.1). NCBI lineage: Eukaryota > Metazoa > Chordata > Actinopteri > Cypriniformes > Danionidae > Danio > Danio choprae. The sequence goes on along the minus strand of CAIGQW010055024.1, from coordinate 20,416,356 downwards.
ACCATAAAAGCTAAGAGGACATGATTCATGATTCCCTGATTTTTTGGTGTTGTCATTGACTTTAATTTAATGAATGTAAAGATGTCCATTAAAAAACAAACTACTTTTTCAAAAAGACTCCTGGCTTGAATGCAGTGTTTCCTCAGCTCATTCATTCATTCATTCATTTTCTTTTCGGCTTAGTCCCTTTATTATTCAGCGGTCGCCACAGCTGAATGAACTGCCAACTTATCCAGCAAATGTTTTACGCAGCGGATGGCCTTCCAGCTGCAACCCATCACTGGGAAACACCCATACACACTCATTCACACACATACACTACGGACAATTTAGCTTGCCCAATTCACCTATAGCACATGTCTTTGGACTGTGGGGCCCATGCGAAAACGGGGAGAACATGCAAACTCCACACAGAAATGCCAACTGACCCAGCTGGCTCTAGAACCAGCAACCTTCTTGCTGTGAGGTGATATCGCTACCCCCTGCGCCACCGCGTCACCCCTTTCCTCAGCTCACTGTTCATGAAAATACAATCTAATTTGTATAGTGCTTTTCAAGCTGTGTGTGCGTGTTTGTGTGTGTGTTGGAGAAAGTTACTTTTAAAAATAATATATTACTTGAGCAATCTTGCGCTACGTCTTTAGAAAGTAACTATTAGTTACTTTTTTTAAAAGTCTAATTTTACAGCTCCCCTAGAGTTAAAAAGTTGAGTTTTAAAAAATTTTAATCCATTCAGTCGATCTCGGGGTCTGGCAGGAGCTTTTTTAGCTTAGCTTAGCTTAGCTTAGCATGGATCATTGAATTGGATTAGACCATTAGCATCTCTCTCAAAATTGACCAAAGAGTTTCGATAATTTTAATAATTCATTCATTTTCTTTTTGGCTTAGTCCCTTTATTAATCAGGGGTCGCCACATTGGAATGAACTGCCAACTTATCCAGCATATGTTTTACGCAGCAGAAGCCCTTCCAGCTGCAACCCATCACTGGGAAACACCCATACACTCTCATTCACACACATACACTACGGACAATTTAGCTTACCCAATTCACCTATAGCGCATGTCTTTGCGCATGGACTTGTGGGGGAAACCGAAGCACCCGAAGGAATCCCACGCCAACACGGGGAGAACATGCAAACTCCACACAGAAATGCCAACTGGCCCAGCCGAGGCTTGAACCAGCGACCTTCTTGCTGTGAGGCGTCATCACTACCCACTGTGCCACCACGCCGCCTCTAATTTTAATAATAATATTTAATTAATTTACAATAAATAAAAGGGTGAATTATCCCTTTAAGCTTTTTTTTCCTGATTATTTTTGATTATGTCTTGTGACGCTGCTCATGACGTAAACACATTGTGTTTGAGTTTAATCACCATCTATAATTGAATTTTCTTATATGAGATGAGAATGAAGAAAGCAAGCATCACACTGAACACATAAGACAGTCTGTTTGACAAATAAACACATTTGGCAGTAATTATTAAGCACTTTCTGCAGCAGGCCTGAATGTGTCTGAATGAGAATACAAACCAGATCAACCAGATGCACAGGCTGAAAAATTGGCCTGTAAATAGGTCAATCTGACCCTGTCCTGGAAAATCTTGACCGTGGTTCAGGTCTGCCTCTCTATGCAGACGCACACGGACTTGGTGAAAGTAGAAACAAAACCTATGGGTATATAAAAATATATGTAAAATTTTATTTTGATGAATTTTTCATTTAATACGTTTATATTTCAATTAAATAATTCAGTCCATTATTCAATTAAATTAGTTTATTTTAATTTTAATTCAGTGTTTTGTTTTATAACATTTCTTTCATTTTTGTTAATAATTGATTTAATTTAGTTATTTTTGCATTTTATTTTATTTCAACATTTAATGTAAATTTATTTTCATTAAAATGTTTTATTATTTTATTTTTTTTGTTTATTTTTTGCCTAAATTCATTACATAACTTTTTAAAAATATTTTATTTCATTATTTTATTTATTTAGTTAATTTCATTTTTCCTTTTCAGTTTTGTAATAATATTTCATTTCATTGTTTAATTTTAGGGCTGCACGGTGGCGCAGTGGGTAGCACGATCGCTTCACAGCAAGAAGGTCGCTGGTTCGAGCCTCGCTGGGTCAGTTGGCATTTCTGTGTGGAGTTTGCATGTTCTCCCTGTGTTTGCATGGGTTTCCTCCGGGTGCTCCGGTTTCCCCCACAAGTCCAAAGACATGCACTATAGGTGAATTGGGAAAGCTAAATTGTCCGTGTATGAGTGTGAATGAGTGTGTATGGATGTTTCCCAGTGATGGGTTGCGGCTGGAAGGGCATCCGCTGTGTAAAACATATGCTGGATAAGCTGGTGGTTCATTCCGCTGTGGCGACCCCAGATTAATAAAGGGACTAAGCCGACAAGAAAATGAATGAATGAATGTTTTATTTTATACTATTTCACGTAGGCCTAATTTCATTTAATCTTATTTATTTATATAAAATTTTACATTTGTTTTATTCTGTGTTTTTGTCTTATTTTAAATTAGAAATTGCTAGTTTTTCCATTACATATTGTACAACGCTTCAATCAGTCAATGGTCAATGTTCCCCAGACACTTCAACTGAACACCAGTACTGAACGCTGTTATTAAGGTGACGATTCTACCAGAATTTTCTATGCAAATTATGATGTTGTTTTTTTAAACAAGTTTTTTTTATTTACATTTTCTTAAAGATATGTATAATAAACCAAAGGGTTTAAAAGTGTCACTTTATGTATTTTTTGTGTTTGTCTTCACAGCTTTCTTATTAGGCGATACTGAAACCAACTTTATATAGTTTCCATGTCTTTAAAAAACACAAAGACGGGTTTACAATTTAAGAATCTGTATTAGTAAATATAAAATTTGCTTGGGGGCGACACTGTGGCGCAGTGGGTAGCGCTGTCGCCCCACTGCAAAGTTGGCATTTCTGTGTGGAGTTTGCATGTTCTCCCCCTGTAGGTTCTCTCCGCGTGGGTTTCCTCCGGGTGCTCCGGTTTCCCCACATTCCAAACACATATAGGTGCCAATAGCTTAACTGTCCGTAGTGATGTGTGTGAATGAGAGTGTATGGGTGTTTCCCAGTGATGGGTTGCAGCTGGAAGGGCATCCGCTGCGTAAAACATATGCTGGATAAGTTGGCGGTTCATTCCGCTGTGGCGACCCCTTATTACTAAAGGGACTAAGCCGTAAAGAAAATAAGTGAATGAAAATTTGCCTGAACTCCAATCCACATGTGCTCATGATCAGCGTCTTTGTCTCCTATTTCCGGCGCGTCCTCTGACGTCACAGTGGGCTGCGCAAACAGACGCGCTGCTCGAGTTCTGTTATGACACCTCTTCTGTAACAGGGTAAACAGAGGTGAGATTCGTTTGTCCACATTCAACCTGGAAAACCAGCCGAAGAGTTGAGCAGAGCCACAGCGGCACATTGAGCTCCATAAATGTTTCCAGCAAGTAGATATTCCCTCCAAGGTAACTCACTGTCACACTTCACTGTCGAGCAAGTTAGCCTGAACGCTAACAAAACCAAGCAAACCCGGGATTCTGTAAAGCCGAGAGCATGTTTACGCTCATATTATGCGGTTACTATACGTTCATACACGGGACATGTCATGGTTTGTGTTTTAAACGTTTAGTTTTATCAGTATGCTAGCTAACAGAAGCAGCTGTTCAGCACTCAGGGAAAGTGGGGCAAAGGTCACGCGGATATGGGTCAGAGTGTATGTGTCCTTGTGTATGAGAAGTAAACTTTTTTAGTAACTCCTTAACGCATGAAATATATCTGTGAAGCCTTCTGAAAGCAAACAAAACAAGCTTGCCAGTCCGTCTTCTTCTTTAAGATGATCACCTTAGCTGACCTGTTACTTAAGGGAGGATTTTGTAACAGCTTAACCTGCTGTACAGTGTTTATTGACGTATTTACATGCACAATGGACATTATACTGTGCCTCTCGTCTACTAATATTGTTATTCTTGGTAAACATGAGCAAAGAAGATTGTATGCTAACCATTTGGTAATTTATTAAAAATCATTTAGAGTAATATGTACAGACAGTGCACAGCATAAAAGAAGTCACCACCTATGAATATTTTTAATTCATTTTGCAGTAAAGATAGTATAAGTAGTGCATTCACATTGAAATATTCTTTTTATTATGCACTTTAAATAGTTAAATAATGCACTTATTTAACTGTTAAAATAAAGTGTGGAATTTTGAACACTTGATGTTATGTACACTTAACACTTAAATAATGTTTTGAACACCTAACGGTCACAGCTTTGCTCAAGAAACAGAAGGGTCAGAGTTATTGAGTGATTAAATAAATTATTTTTTTTTCAATTGAATTATTCACTTCTGCCTCCTCCCATTAATGAATGCGATTATGCTCATGACTGGAGCATTTGGTAGTTTGGTCATTTATTTCACTAATTTGGCAACCATTAAATGTCGTCAGGGATACGGTTTAAATTTCTGTTTAGTAAAAAAAGCTAGTGCTCCATTTGGGACGGCACCAAAACTCATACACCACATGGTTGAATGTACAAGTGCATAATTACATAGTGTGGAGTGCGCCATTTGGGACCCAACTTGTGTCTGTTATGCTATACTGTAATGTAATGTAATAAAATGTGAAGTTATTGTGTCAGTATGGGAATGATCTGATATGTACTTGATATGTATGTTTTCTTTATTTGTGTTTATACAGCACGGAGGTGTATACATGCACTGAAGGTGGTTAAAGCAGAGCATGTTGCTCCTCAGATTTACTCAACACGATGTTTCTCCTCTGTGCCACGGATTACCACACATTACACAGTTCACCCCAGAGACAAGGACTCGCGATGGGAAGGTCAGTTCACACGTTGCCTCATGCTGGAGTCTCTTTTAATGTGAACACTGGGGACAAAGACATATTATTTTATATACATTGAAAAACATAGGCATTTATGTGAGAATTCAAACATTTGTGGGTCTCTGAATATCACTGAAACCAAAATCAAAATTCATAGAAATATTCATTCATTCATTTTCTTTTCGGCTTAGTCCCTTTATTAATCTGGGGTCGCCACAGCGGAATGAACTGCCAACTTATCCAGCATATGTTTTACGCAGCGGATGCCCTTCCAGCTGCAACCCATCACTGGGAAACATCCATACACACTGATTCACACACATACACTATGGACAATTTATCTTACACAGAAACTCCACACAGAAATGCCAACTGACCCACCCGAAACTCGAACCAGCAACCTTCTTGCTGTGAGATGATCGTGCTACCCACTGCGCCACCGTGACACCCTCATAGAAATATGTTGATTGAATTTATTTTTTAGTTTACTAGTATTCCCATTACAAAATGAACGAAAAATACGAAATGAACTCACTCAAAGAAATATTCAGGAAAGTGTTACCAGAAAAAAAAGAAGAATTTTGATTATATATTAACGTAAATATTCTTGAGCAATTCCAGCGTTATGGATGTGACATTTGCAGTAAAAACTCAAAACAATTCACATAGAAAGTATATATGTTAACATTATATTGAAACATCTGTTTGTGTTTTCTAAAACAACTAACCACGGAGTTATGGGATCAGAAAAATATCAATCTGTAAACATTTTTTACATTTTAAATGAGAAAAATAAACATGCATTTTGGATGTGACCTAACCTGACCTAACCTGTGAATTAAACTGCACAACCCAAACGAATTAATGCTAATCAAAAGGATAAGAAAATCCTTTCTTAAATGGTTGATTTTATTTGACATTTTTGCATTTATGAGGGAAAAGCTTGGTTATGGTGTGACACCTCTCCGCTATGGATGTGACAGATGTGATATTGGCACATGTGTGACTTTGGTAAATCAAATATAATTGTTTGAAACCACTGACAGTGACGTTTTTGAGTATTTTTTTTACAGTACTGTAAAATACAAGCTTGACATTTGCATGGAATTGCTCTCTTATCTAATTTATGTATTTATTTGTTTGTGGTTTTTATTATATTTATTCATAATTAATTGTTTTTGCTGTTGACTTAGCATTAAATAAAAAATAAACTTGTATGCATTAAGAGAATACATATCTTATCATATTTTTTAAGTCAGTCTGTGAGTAACACCAATAAAGGTGTTAAAAATATCACTTCTTCTTTAGGATTTATATTTACTATAAAGTAACCCCCAAAACGTTATTCTTTTTCCACATGCTAAAACGTGATTTCCCCATGCATTAGAACATTTTAATCATGTCAATAAACATTGATTAAATGAATATATTATATAAAATATAATATAATATTTAGTAAATCTTTTAAATAAATATGTTTTTCATTTTTTTCCCATAAATACATGTTACAATTAGTGATAATGGAACATTATTTCACCCATAGTTTGACAGATGTTTTTTTTTTCACTTGTAATATGGATAAATGAGCTGTCACCATTCTCAGCATTGATTCTCATTATCAGCCTTTGGTCGCTGAGTTGACATTCACTGAACCTTGCCTCCTGAGTATCACTGTTTTTAGACCAAAATCATTGCTTGTATTTAGTGTCTGTTTTTTTTTAAGAGGATCAGATGATACTGATTCTGATTGTGTATTGTCATTAGGGCTGCACAATATTGGAAAAATCTGACATTGTGATACTTTGTTTTGCTGCAATATATAGAGCAATATGAATATAAATTCACCCGATAATTTGAATACCTCTGTTCAGAAATATAGCCTTAAATTAGATCGAATGGGATGATCAAGTCTTTTTCTATGCAGTGCATGTGCGTACAATTTTATCAGCTACAAGCAAATATAAATAACACAGAGCAACAAAAAAAAAAGTTAAATAAACAGTACTTAATGGTTTTCTGAGAAGTCTAACAGTACTGAAATTATACAATAATCACCATGTTATTTTACATTTGATTGTTCAAAGATATTATTAAATATCATACATTTTTTTAATTATTTATCTAATCCTGTGATGTGACTTATGCGGATACACACATTGCTATATCGATGCTCAAACGATATATTGTTCAGCCTTAATTGTCATGAGGACAACACATACACTTAATACACAAATACACTTCCTTGAACTTGTACACATACATCACCTATATACTATATAACTTCAGGTTAACTGTGTTTATATATAATTACTTTAACTGTTAAAAGCTATTACTTAAAGTTATTAGTATCTAATAAAGTTATGCTAACTAATAATCTTAACTTTTCTGATTTTGATTGTAATGCAATAATGTGGACCTTTTGTAAAGCTGCTTTGAAACAATAATTATTGTGAAGCGCTATACAAATAAACTTAAATTGAATTGAATGTTTTCAGGGGTAGAAATGGAACGCTTTGCTGATGAGGCAGATGTTGTCATTATTGGTGGTGGTCCAGCCGGCCTGTCAGCTGCGATCCGGCTGAAGCAGCTGGCCAATCAGCATGAGAAAGAGCTGCGGGTTTGTGTGGTGGAAAAGGCGTCTCAGATCGGAGCTCACACACTGTCTGGAGCCTGTCTGGAGCCCACTGCACTCAACGAGCTTATTCCAGACTGGAAGGAGAGAGGGGTACAAATGCATTCTCTGCTGCCATTTCATTAAAGTGCCCACATTTATACTATTTTAAAAGTTCATTGTTTTGTTTTGTAAAGCTACAATAGGTTTACTTACAGTTGAAGTCAGAATTATAAGCCCTCCTGTAAAAAAAAGTATTTACCAAATGATGTTTAACAGAGCAAGGAATTTTTCACAGTATTTCCTATAATATTTTTTCTTGTGGAGAAAGTCTTATTTGTCTTATTTTGGCTAGAATAAAAGCAGATTTAATAACTGTTTTAAGGTCAATATTATTAGCCCCCTTAAGCAATATTGTTTTCTGATTGGCTACAAACCATTGTTATACAAAGACTTGCCTAGTTAACCTAATTAGCCTAGTTAAGCCTTTAAATGTCACTTTAAGCTGAATACTAGTATCTTGAAAAATAACTTTTATATATATATTATGTACTGTCATCATGGCAAAGATAAATTAGAAATTAGTTATTAAAACTATTATGCTTAGAAATGTGTTACAAAATCTTTTATCAGTTAAACAGAAATTGGGGAAAAGCATATAAAAGAATAAACATTTAACGGGAGGGCTAATAATTCTGACACTTTAATTTTCGCATATCAATTACAGCATCATCTCTTTTCTCACAATATCAATGTCTTTCTAAGTTCTCTAAGAAGCAAGTATAAACTTGCAAAGATAGGTAACACAGCTAGTAAGATCATATTGGACCCCCAGAAGCAGCTTGTGGAACTGTATATAAACCAGACCAGATGGAAAGCTTCACAGATGGTTCAGACCTCCACTCATCTTCTTTATTATGAATTTGAAAAGCTTACTTCTGGTAGACGATCCAGAGTACCCATAGCAAAAACAAATATTTTTAAGAAATCTTTTATACCGTCTGCTATTACTATATTAAACAAACGACCATGAAATAGTTTGTATGTTCTTCTGTGACACTGTATTTGTTTGTGGTTTCATAGCAGGTTGTGTGTTGTAATCTGTGGTGTTTGTGGATGTTTTGAGTAACTTTTTGTGAGGCCAAAAACGAATTTTCACATATGTGGCCAATAAAGACTTCTAATCTAATCTTTTACCTTTCTGAGAGCCTGCTCTGTTCTGATTGATCAGGTGACCCAGTCTGTTGTGATTACTCGATCACATCAAAAGCAGGTTGATTATTAAAACGTTTGACATTTACAAACAGCTAAATTACATCCTACATTAAAACTAATAGATGTAAATAGTAAAATGGGGCACTTCAAAATATTTATAATATCTAATTCTGTATTTAATGTATTAGGTGCTATTTATGTGAATTTTCTTGGCTTCTTGATTCATGTCTAACAGGCACCATTGAACACTCCGGTTACAGAGGACAAGTTTTCCATTTTGACAGAAAAATATCGCATTCCTGTACCAATACTACCAGGTAGGCTATTTCCATTGCCCAGCACACACACAATACCAGCACACAATAGGACTTACATAAATTCAGAAATATATAAATGCTTTCTGTCAGAATGTCCTGAATGATTTTATAACCTGCGCAAACCATAAGAGCTTTTTATGACTGGTTCAGTCACATGGATGGAATTGAATGCAATTTCTGACAAACAGGACTTCCAATGAATAACCATGGAAACTACCTTGTTCGCTTGGGGCATTTTGTACGCTGGCTTGGGGAACAGGCGGAGGAGCTTGGAGTGGAGCTGTATCCAGGCTATGCAGCAGCTGAGGTCAGAATGCCTTGCCTTCCTCTTCTAAAAGCATAAGATTAACTGGCTCAAAATTGCATTAGGATTGCATTTTAATTGCATTTAAAAAATACAGTTCTACTTCTAGTTGATTATTTGGTATCAGAAGTGGCTTATATGAAAGGCAAAGGTCTCTAGGTTACACTTATTTTACCAAAATAAAATATGGTCATGCCTTGATTTTTAATTATTTAATTAGGACAGTAAGGTCTGACTTTGCTTAGACAAAAGTCTTGA
>CAIGQW010055024.1:20394096-20406365 GCA_903798125.1 Danio choprae | reverse complement strand
CCTCCTTCATCTTACCCCAGACATGCTCAATAATGTTCATGTCTGGTAACTGGGCTGGCCAATCCTGGAGCACCTTGACCTTCTTTGCTTTCAGGAACTTTGATGTGGAGGCTGAAGCATGAGAAGGAGCGCTATCCTGCTGAAGAATTTGCCCTCTCCTGTGGTTTGTAATGTAATGGGCAGCACAAATGTCTTGATACCTCAGGCTGTTGATGTTGCCATCCACTCTGCAGATCTCTCACATGCCCCCATACTGAATGTAACCCCAAACTATTATTTTTCCTTCACCAAACTTGACTGATTTTTGTGAGAATCTTGGGTCCATGCGGGTTCCAGTAGGTCTTCTGCAGTATTTGTGATGATTGGGATGCAGATCATCATCTGAAAAAATCTACCTTCTGCCACTTTTTCAAATGACCACATGTAAATACAAAGTGAAAATGGTGATCTCAGCTGATTTCTGAAAAAGCATGACTGTTAATCAAATAGGTGCGTGTCTTATGTTAACGTCCTTGCTTTGCAAACCTGTGATTTACCTAGGTGCTGTTTCATGAAGATGGAAGTGTGAAAGGAATTGCAACCAATGATGTTGGCATTGCTAAAGATGGCTCTCCAAAGGTTTGTCACAACCATTTGGTTTTGTACATCAGTATACCTAAAATATATTATGACGTTCTGATGAAACTCTTACCTGGAATACACCTTTCAAACACATCTTATGATTATACTGATTTATATTCATAAGGAAAAAAATGTTAGATGTTCATGCCAAGTCTAAATGAGTTTCTGAAGTGCACCGAGGGAGTAAAAGTAACTCTGGGTAAAGTGATTCTACTGTGTGTGTAGTATATTCATGTGCTATTACTAGCACATTTCACGCTCTGTTGAACTCCTCCAGGATGTGTTTGAGAGAGGGATGGAGCTCCACGCGAAGGTCACTATGTTTGGTGAGGGCTGCCACGGACATCTGGCCAAACAACTGTACAAACAGTTTAATCTGAGGCAGAACTGTGAGCCGCAGACCTACGCCATTGGCCTCAAAGAGGTACAAGAAAACACTCTTGCCTGGGTGATGATTTCAGTATGATCATACAAATGTTGTAATATAATTAGTTATAATATGTAATTAGTAAATGATTTGCATCCAAAATAAAAGTTTGTTTTGACAATGTATGTGTGTGTACTTTGTATATAGACCATTTTAATGTGGTGATGTCATTGGCACATGAACATTTCCTCCTTGTTATTAAACTATTTCATAACTGTAACGAGACGATTCAATCATAACTTAATGTTAAAACAGCTATGATAACATTATTTATCAATATGTGGCTCTTTTTGGTTTCTCTGAAGCTATAAATTAAAAATGTAAAACAGGAAATACGTTGGGACCATTGTTTTTTGTTTACATCCCTCAAAATGGTCTATATAAATGCACACATGCATGCATATATTTGAGAAAATGTTTATTTATATTTAGATATAAAATATATATGCATATGATATTAATTACATATAGATTGAAATATCAATGTAACAAAATAGTTTTGTATATCACATATTCATAGTAAACATATATAATACACACACATATGTTATGTCAAAACAAACGTTTATTTTGGATGCGTTTAACCTTTGCCCAGCACTAAACATAATGTAATGGAATATAATATAAATACATTTGTAATATACAGTTAATCTTCTCATGTTCACTTTGAAGTCACTTTTGCTCTATAGGCGGCAATATTTATAGTGATATCAGCTAGTTACTTTCCATATCTCTGGTCATTGCTTTAATTAAAAAAAAAATTGACTTGAAAACTTTTTTTTTCATAATAGAATGTTGTGTATTATTAGGATTTAATGCTTATGTATTGTGATTGATGTATTTTAGTTTTATTTAATTTTAATTTATTTGAATGTATTTTTATTTAATTTTATTTTATTTTATTTTATTGTTAATATGTAATTTCTTATTTACGTCCAGTAAGGGTAAGATACAACATACAAGGCACAAATGTAACATTTTTGATGAATGTTTACACCATTTAAATATTTATCTAAAAAAAATTTGTCTAAATATCAAAATTTTGTGTCATTTAACTTTGTTTCTGTGGTAAACAGTGATTTTTGTGTTTATTTGTCCATGAGGGATTTTAAGTTTTTTTTTTTTTTTTTTTTTTTTAATAAATAAAATTAGCCCTTGGGGTAAGACGTGCCAGCAGAATTTACACAGAAGACCCCAAGTGCATGCTGTAATTAGTGTTATTTTAAAAAAAAATGTAATACATATGAATGTAACTTAAATAATAAAAGTTATTATGCAATATTTTTGTGAATTAAACATTCATTTCTGACACTTACATTTAAACTTTAAGGCAAATCAAGTGAAATTAAGTTAGATTTTTTTATAGTGTTTCTATTATGACACATTGTCTATAAAATATGGAATATGCAAATATTCATATGCATGTATGTAAGTTTTTAAATAAATCTAATTAACCTTTCATATGAATCTCTTTAACTAGGGTTCTGCTTTGAGCTAAATTGTCAAAATAAAATGTGGACTCATGTCACTTTAAAATAAATAAATATTTTTAAGAATGATATTAAAAGTTGTGGTTACAAACTTTAACTACCAAGTTGGCAAATGTTTTTGTTTTTTTTGGTATAGTAATGTATTGGTGGATGCATCATCCTTCACATACAAAAAATATACCTAAAATTATTACAATTTAATTGCACATTTTCTTAAAAAAAACTCTTTGATTTATGTCATAATTTATTTTATGTTATTATTATTATTATCTTTATATATTTTCATTTTTTAATTTAAGTACTTATCATTATTATTATAATTTATTACTATTATTTGTTTATACATATATATTTGATATTTAGTTTTTCTTTAGCATCGTTAAAATGGGCATTGTCTGTTGGTTTGTTTTAATTTGTTTTGTGATTCATAGTTAAACATTTTATGAATGCAATAAAAAAAGCAACAACAACAACCTTTGATTTGTTTCAGCTCTGGGTTATTGATGAGAAGAAGTGGCGTCCGGGACGAACGGAGCACTCAGTCGGCTGGCCTCTGAACAGGAACACATACGGAGGCACTTTCCTGTATCACCTCAACGAAGGAGAACCACTGGTGGCCCTGGGCTTTGTCGTAAGTCATCTTGATTCCCAACCTTCTGGGTCAACTTATTTAATAGCGGAAAGATTCCTCTTTGAAGCCTTAATCATTAAGCTGAATGTTCTGGATTGATGTCTTTGTCAGGATGCTTTGATCTGTATGGTTATTATTGACCTCCATTCATCATGCTCTTTCATAAGCTAAAATGTGAGTGTGAAAAGGCTTTGAACTCTGACGTTGTTGCGGCTCAGGGTCTGTCATGAGGACATTTTCTCATCCCCTCTGAAAACTTTGCATATCCAAATGACATTTTTTTAAAAGAGGCATTTCGTAGAGTGCTGGTGATTCATAGAAAATAGCCTCCGTTCCAGACGCCTTGAGTTTGGCGGTGATGACGGGTTATTATCCAATGTCGTCACGGCTCTAGATGTACGGCGCAGTGTTTGATTGAAAGAACTAAATCCAGTTGCATGATTGCTTTGAATTGTTTGTACTTGCCACTTGCTGAGCTGATAGCGGAGGCATTGCTGGCTCATGATGTTGTGTGTGTAAATATAGTTCCATTAAAAAGTTTTAGTGTCTGTTTTTAAGGAAATTAATTAAAAATAAACTTATACAACAAATACATTCTTGATATACAGCACAGATGAAATTACAGTCCTCTCAGCCTACGGTGCAAACAAGCAATATATAAATATACAAAACCGAGTATACAAAACAATTAGTAGTAGCTGGGGGGTGGGAGCAGTGGAGGTAGAGGCTGGGAGGGAGTTGAGTCTCCTGACCGCCTGGTGGAGGAAACTGTCCTTGAGCCTGCTGGTTCTGGCCCGGAGACTGCGCAGTCTCCTCCCTGACAGCAGCAGTCTGAAGTAGCTATGAGATGGGTGGGATGGCTCACCTGCAATCCTGATGGCTTTCCAGGTAAGACGGGAGTGGTAGATGTCTCAGAGGGCGGTGAGAGAGACACCAATGATCCTCTCAGTTGTCACAATGCACTGCAGAGTGTTCCGAAATGACAGGGTGCAGGCTTCGTACCACACCGTGAGGCAGCAGGTCAGGATGCTCTCGATTGCACCACTGTAGAAGGTGTATGTGATGAAAGGTTGGGCTCTTGCTCTACTCAGTTCGCGGAGGAAGTACTGGCTTTTTTGGCCAGTGATGCAGTATTGTGGTTCCAAGACAGGTTTTCGAAGATGTGCACACCCAGGAACTTGGTGCTGCTCACCCTTTCCACTGCAGCACCATTGATGGTTAGTGGAGCATGCTGGGTGTGTGCTCTCCTAAGTCCGCAACAATCTCCTTTGTCTTCTCCACATTCAGGTGGAGATTGTTGACCTTGCACACTAAATAAATGATTTATATTGTTATAAATGTTTTATATGAAACAAGAACCCTTTCTTGAGTAGCAAATCAGCATGTTGAAGGATCAGGACTTTAGAGTGATGGTAAAAAAATCTGCTTTGACTCACAAGATTCAGTTACATTTGTAAATGTTTTAAAATGTAAAGCAGCTATTTTAAATGATAACACTGTCTCAATATTATTTTTTTTCTGTATTTTTTTTTATTAATATTTATAGCCTTTTTGATTATATGTAAAAACAAAAACTAAATCATATGTATATCATAAATATACATGAGAGAAAGCAAGAGGGTTAGAATTTAGACCAGATTAAGTTTTGACTTCAGATTAATTTAATAGATATAGAAATATTTATATAATTAAAGTCATATTCAAATAGAATGTATAAATAAAAAAGAATAAAGACTTGTTAGTATTAGATAAAATAATCAAATTACAGAATATGAAATAGATAAGAAAGTGTTTGTGATTTATATATTTTTACATTTTAATTTGAAATGTTTGTAAACTTACAAGGACTGTAAATGTAAGAGTCTTAGCAGGCAGCCTTGACCGATGCAGTTATTGTACTGTGTTGAACAGTAAATATGTCGATGCCTCCTCAGGTAGGTTTGGACTACTCTAATCCCTACATGAGTCCGTTCAGGGAGTTCCAGCGCTGGAAACATCACCCCTCAGTAATGTCTACCCTGGAGGGAGGAAACAGGATTGCATATGGAGCCAGAGCCCTCAATGAAGGAGGCTTCCAGGTAGGCTTATTTGAGTATCAGATATTCTTGTTGTAATTAATTTCTATAGCTTTTATCATGGAATATATGGTATTACCACGATATTGACCTAAGCTGCAAAAAAAGATCACTTTAACAGATATAATAACCTAAAAAAATATCACAGTGTACTGCTTTATTGTATTTATATGTTTAGAATAAACAAAGATTTTCAACCGACTAAATTGCAAAAAGGCGGCTCAGTGGTTAGCACTGCCGCCTCACAGCAAGAAGGTCGCTGGTTTGAGTCCTGGCCGGGCCAGTTGGCATTTCTGTATGGAATTTGCATGTTCTCCCCATGTTGGCGTGGGTTTTCTCCGGGTGCTCCGGTTTCCCCCAGTCCAAACACATGCGCTAGGTGAATTAAATAAACTAAATTGGCCGTAGTGTATGAGTGTGTGTGGGTGTTTCCCTGTACAGGGTTGCGGGAAAATGAATGAATGAATGAATGAATAAATTGCAAAAAGATGGTAAAATACAGTAGGTAAAACGTAACTACTGTAACTACAATAAAGTCTTGTTAGTTAATGGATTAAAATCAACAATGATAAATAGCCATATTATTGTTGTTAAAAAATGTAACTCAGTTGTATTAGTTATTAACTCCATTTAATTAATGCATTTTTTAATGATATTTTAATGCATTATTCAGCATTAACTGATACATTAACATCGGCTAAATTAATAAATGCTTTTGCAGTTGTCATTACATTGACTTTATTCAAATTAACTGATGTTAACAAATGGAACCTTACTTTACAGAGATAGCCAACAATTAAAGTTTGAAAATAAATCACTTATTACGTCTTTAAGCATCTGAATATTATTAAAAGACACTCTAAAAGTTTAAATAATACATAATTATTCACAGTGTTTTGAAGTGCCCATGATATCAATATTGTGCATGTTTATTATCACGATACAACGAATTATTGTACAGTTGAAGTCAGAATTATTAGTCCTGCTGAATTATTAGAATTATAATTTTTTTCCCAGTTTCTGTTCAATGAAGAGATGATTTGTTCACATCATCAACACATTTCTAAACATAATAGTTTTAATAACTAGTTTTTAATAACTGATTTATTTTATCTTTGCCATGATGACAGCACATAATATTTGACTAGATATTTTTCAAGATACTAGTATTGAGCTTAAAGTGACATTTAAAGGCTTAACTAGGTTAATTGGATTTGGCAAGTTAGAGTAATTAGACATTAAGTTTTTTCTGTAGACAATCGTGAATAAAATATAGCTTAAGGGGTAATAATATTGACCTCAAAAATGGTTTTAAAAAAATGTAAAACTGTTTTTATTCTTGCCAAAATAAAACAAATGAGACTTTCTACAGAAGAAAAAATATTATAGGAAATACTGTGGAAAAATTTCTTGCTCTGTCTAACATTATTTGGGAAATGCTTAAAAAAAGGGCCTCACAGTGGCGCAGTGGGTAGCACGATTGCCTCACAGCAAGAAGGTCGCTGGTTCGAGCCTCGGCTGGGTCAGTTGGCATTTCTGTGTGGAGTTTGCATGTTCTCCCCCGTGTTGGCATGGGTTTCCTTCGGGTGCTCCGGTTTCCCCCACAAGTCCAAAGACATGCGATATAGGTGAATTGGGTAAGATTAATTATCCATAGGGCATCCATTGCGTAAAACATATGCTGGATAAGTTGCCGGTTCATTCCGCTGTGGCGACCCCAGATTAATA
This sequence comes from Danio choprae, assembly GCA_903798125.1. NCBI lineage: Eukaryota > Metazoa > Chordata > Actinopteri > Cypriniformes > Danionidae > Danio > Danio choprae. The sequence goes on along the minus strand of CAIGQW010055024.1, from coordinate 20,399,393 downwards.
TAGGGACTAAGCCAAAAAGAGAATGAATGAATGTTTAAAAAAAGAAAAAAACAATTCTAATAATTTTGACTTCAGCTATATGTAGGCATATGTCTACTTCAAGGCAAACTTCTTCTTCTTTTTTCTGTCTCCTTTAACTTCTCACATCCACGATCTCCAGTCAATTCCTCAGCTGACGTTTCCAGGCGGCATGTTGATCGGCTGCAGTCCAGGCTTCATGAACGTGCCCAAGATCAAAGGCACACACACGGCCATGAAGAGCGGCATGCTGGCGGCCGAGACTGCCTTCAGCAAAATCACTGATGAGAATCTGCAGTCGCAAACCACAGGTAGCCGACCCACACTTCTATGCTGATTAGCTGAGGTGTAACCCGCAGGATATTAAACATGGTCTCGGGACATTCAAGAGGACATACAGTTGAAGAGCTTACAACTTCTAGACTGAATTATAATATTTCTAAACAGCTATTGGATATACATTTATATAGTTAATTTCATCTTATCGACTAGCATGATTTATGTTTTTTTCTGATTTGCTGCTTTTGCAAATAAACATTACACTATTAGTATAATTCTCTTTTCTTTACAGAAAATAATCAGTCAGCTGACTGTTGAGTTCATAATCAATGTGTTTATGAATTACACTGACAGTCAGTGTTTTAGGGATTAATCTAAATACATTAGCTCTGGTCTTTGTGAATACAGCGGGTAGACGTGCAGATTAATGGGTTGTAAAATATAATAAAATCCCTTTCCTGTGTCACTTGGATTGCAAAATTTGAATGGCATGTTTTTCTACATACTTGCAGAATAAGATTTAACAACGTTTTCTGCATTAGTAGATGCACCGGGGACAGGATTATAGAATTTAAACATTGAAGAAGTCTGATTTTCATGTCTGCTGTAAAGATGTTTTGCTTCTCTGTTAGGTCTCTATATTCCTGAATATGAGGAAGCTTTGAAAAAGTCCTGGGTTTGGAAGGAGTTGCGATCAGTCAGGAACATCAGACCGTCTTTCCATACGTACTTCGGCCTCTATGGTGGGATGGTCTACACTGGGGTCTTCTACTGGATTTTAAGAGGAAAAGAGCCATGGACTTTGAAGCATAGTGGTAAGACTTTTATTATGAAGAAAGGTTTTCCTTTAGATCATCTTGTCACTGCTTCAGTTTTACTTGCCACATTCTCTGGAGTAGAAGTCTTTTTTCTTTATAATTAACATGCTGTGACTTATATTCCGAAGAGACTTTTATTATGCAAGTAAGGTCAAGGAAGCAAAGTATTTGCAAAGTATGTGCATTTGCATTGGTGACAACTGAGACCCACTGATGTTTGTGTTACATTTCTCACACACACTGCTTTTTTCCCCATCTGTGCAAAGTCAGGTGTGACTTATTATTATGCCTTTTAGTATAAACTCTTAATTTTGAATGTATTTTGAAAAGCTGAATTACAAACTTTGATTGTTTTGAATATTATTCTTAAATAGATTTATGGATACAAATATATTTGTATTATAAATAATACAAAAATAAAACAATAAATGTAAGTGGAAATGTATTTGTATTAATCTTATTTAAATAATAGTATAAATGTATTTTTGCAAGAGGAACGCACTTGTTTTTCATTGGCAAAATAGTGTGCTGTCAGATGGCCACTCAGTTTATGGAAGTAAAACATGTTATGGAAGTTTAGTGGGGTCAAAGTCTTGTTTATGTATTTGTGTTGATGCTGTATTTATGAGGAACTATTAAAACTGTGTGGGGTCAGATCATACTTTAAAATGAAATGAATAAAGGAGTGAATGTACAAGTAAATTATTCATTGCTTTCAAAAGGTTTGAAAGACAGAGGGCTTTTATACAATATCAGCATACATACTTGTAATTTTCTGATGGCTTTTATATTTTGTGGCGTTCCTTGCCAATGCAAAAACATTTTATTCAAATATTAATTCAAAGCATAACCAAACACTTTCTGACATTTTGGCCATTATAAGTCAGTTTAGTTCACAAAATAAAAACTATTCATGCATAACAACTGAACATGGGGAGGGAAATCGCATTTAAATATTTTTTTTCTCCAATACACAGTAGCCAAAATTATTGGCACCCCTAAAAATTCTTCTGAGTAAAATATCAATAAAGATTTATTTTTTTTGTGGTTCTTTCTTTTCCTAGACTGAATATAATTAACTGTATTATGGCTACAAATGAAACCAAAAATGTGTGATACAGGTCTTCAATTTAGTTTCCTAATAATCTTAAAAAAAGGTTTTAAACAATCTTAAAGGGGCCCTATTATGCCCCTTTTTTACAAGATGTAAAGTAAGTCTCTGATGTCCCTAGAGTGTGTATGTGAAATACCACACAGATAATATTTTATAACTCTTTGAACCTGCCCCTTTTAGGCTTTGCACCAAATTGTGCCATTTTGGTGATCGTCGCTTTAAATTTAAATGAGATTGTGCTCTTTTCAAAAGAGGGCGGAGCTACAAATGCCTGCGTGTCAGCATAGTGGCAGATACAAGAAACAAGACTAACGTCCTATGCTAATGAGGGAGAGATGGTCACCAATGGGCGGGGCTTTCCCCCTCTGATGACAGGAGAATGTCAATCAAAGTGTTTATGCAGACTCATTTTGTGCAGAAGTGTTTTGCAGACTGTGTGATTATAAAAAGTAAAATTAATACATTTTTACTAATAGAAGCTGGTTATATTCACAGACTGTTGCCACAGAACTGAGTTTAAACCACTTATAAAAGTGATTTATTAAATTTGAGTGGTAAATTTGAGCATCTTCAAAAAGCAGAGAACATGATGTGTTTTAAAATATATCCAGAGTAGTAAAGATGTGATAATCTGTCATCACTCTGCATTCATCTGTAGTTTATATTTCTAATGATAAACAAATAATTGTGCTTTAGGCTCAGACTATGCTCAGCTGAAGCCGGCGAAGGACTGTTCTCCTATCGAGTACCCGAAACCTGACGGGAAGATCAGCTTCGATCTCTTGTCTTCTGTGGCCTTGAGCGGGACAAACCATGAACACGACCAGCCGGCTCATCTGACGCTCAAAGACGACAGTGTTCCTGTGGACAAAAACCTTGCCATTTATGACGGTCCTGAGCAGAGGTTCTGTCCCGCTGGTATGTATTAATGCACTCGGAGCACCTGTTGATTTTTGACAATGGAGACTTTTGTTTGCACAAGATTGACATGCTGAGGTTGATGAAAACACCCGGGGTCAAGTGAACCATGCAGGTCATAGTGGAAAACATTTATTTACAGTACACATATGGCCACAAAGTCATAATCAAAGTGGGAAAGTCTGAACTTTCTTTAAGGCTTTAGTTTTCAAGTGCAGGGCATGTCAATGAGAAAACAATAGAGATAGATTCGTGGGATCTTAAAATGTCTTACATTTCTAAAACAAAATCTTAAGTCTTAAAGTCTAAAACTTGCTGAAATATGGTGTTCATTCATTCATTTGGCTTAGTCCCTTATTTATCAAGGGTCACCCCAGCAGAATGAACCGCCAACTATTCCGGCATATGTTTTATGTAGCGAATGCCCTTCCAGCCGCAAGCCAGTACTGGGAGAAACCCATACACCCTCGCATTCACAAACACATACACTACGGCCAATTTTGTTTACCCAATTCACCTATAGCGCATGTCTTTGGACTGTGGAGGAAACCGGAGCACCCGGAGCAAACCCACGCCAACACAGGGAGAACATGCAAACTCCACACAGAAATAAAGCTACCCAATCGGGCTGACACCCATTCAATCACCAACAATCCATCTCAGTAAAGCTTTTAACAAAAGTTACATTTATTAATTTACCAATATGGTTTAATTATCTTTCTTGCATGCTTACAAAAACCTTTGTTTAAACGTTCTCTATGTATTTATAGCTACCTGGTGAGGACACTGACCCGGACAGACGGTTGTGTATAAATTTAGCTTATTATAGTTATTAAAAATTGTCTTTTTTATTTGTTATAGAAAAGTTAAAATCAAAAAAGTTTATGTATATAACTAGTCTGCCTCTTTTGACACATTATTTGAAATATTATGTGGCTAAGATATAGCTATATTAGATTTATTTTATTATTTTTTTTTTTTAATGGGACAAGTAAAAGCCTTTTTCACTGGATGTGTTTAGTCCTGTATAAGTCTGAAATTTAATTCATAATTGTATTAAAATGTCTTAAGTTTGACTTTGTGAAACCAGCAGAAACCCTCAATTTGTTGCTGTACCATAGCTGCAGCAGGCGCAATGATATTATACAGCGCTGTAACCTAGTAGGGACTATTTTCATGTGCTATATCATTGCGCCTTCTACAGCCATGGTACAGCAGCAAAAGTTTCTTCATTATTTCGCCAGAATGAGTGTATAGTTCCTAGCCATATCAGCCTAGAAAAAAGCAACTTTTCATTTTCTGTCAGTCTCAGTACTCGATGTAACTACAGAAGAATTAAGCTTTAAATAGAAAAATTATCATTATTGAGTGAGATACTAATCAAAAACTATATATGCTAAATGGAACAAAACCTTTCATCAATGTTGTCCTAAAACTATTCAACAACACCCATTCTTGTCTTTGGACAATTTTGAAAAGCGTTTTTGATCCACTTCAAATGTCGACTATTGTAACCCGATTCAATGATCTATGCTAAGCTAAAAGTCCGTTTCCACTGTCAAAATGTACCAATAAGTGCACTGTACCATACCACTTTTTGGGTACCCTTTCCAAAGGCTACCTAGCACAACAAAATGGTACCACAGGGGTGGAGCTAGAGTTGCAGCTGAACGCTATTGGTTTACAGAGAGCAAAGTCACCATTGCACGCAACAAGACAGGAGAATGAAAACAAAGGAAGCACCATTTTTAAATACACAGCTGAGACATTGTAATAATATATACACTACCTGATAAAAGTCTTGTCGTCGATCCCAGTTGTAAGAGCAACAAATAATAACTTGACTTCTAGATTCTGATGAATCAACTGTTGATTGAATCCCAATCATCACAAATACTGCAGAAGACCTACTGGAACCCGCATGGACCCAAGATTCTCACAGAAAACAGCCTGAGGGATCAAGACATTTGTGCTGCCCATTACATTACAAACCACAGGAGAGGTCAAATTCTTCAGCAGGATAGCGCTCCTTCTCATACTTCAGGCTCCACATCAAAGTTCCTGAAAGAAGGTTAAGGTGCTCCAGGACTGGCCAGCCCAGTCACCAGACATGAACATTATTGAGCATGTCTGGGGTAAGATGAAGGAGG
>CAIGQW010055024.1:20374588-20389096 GCA_903798125.1 Danio choprae | reverse complement strand
AATGGATCATTGAATCACTGACGTAATTGATTTGTTCAAAAACAGCTTCATTCAGAAAGGAAACACCTTAAATGAGTCGATCAGAATAGCTGATTCATTTAGAAACTAAACAAGTGATTCCCTTTATGAATGGATCATTGAATCACTGACGTAATTGATTTGTTCAAAAATGATTCATTCAGAAAGGAAACACCTAAAATTACTAAATCAGAATGGCTGATTCATTTAGAAACTAAACAAGTGATTCCCTTTATGAATGGATCATTAAATCACTGACGTAATTGATTTGTTCATAAACAGATTCATTCATAAAGGAAACACCTCAAATGAGTTGATCAGAATAGCTGATTCGTTTATAAACTAAACAACCGATTCTCTTTCTGAATGAATCACTGACTTAATTGATTTGCTCAAAAACAGATTGATTCAGAAATGAGACAGCATAATATTGCTCTGAGATGCACAATTATTTTTGTTGGCAAAACAGAAAAACAACTGAATATTGTATGCATATTGTAACTCAGGATGAACTTTTGCACTCCATATTACTCAACCATATTGTTTCTTACGAACATAAAAACCCATAAAGGGATATTTTGTTTTCATAATTTGAATTATCGGCTCAATCTAACTCCATCTTCATCACACAATCAATGCTTATTGATTTTTTTTTTCTCGAGATGTGCTTTTTTCCCCCACAATGTTTGACCATAATACCTTGCAAAACATTAAAACTAAAACATATTGTTAGTGATAATAAGGCACATTTCTATAAATATGTATTTCTGTCAGTGTAGTGTTTGTACCATGGCTTTGTTGAACTCTTTAAGGCCCTGCCAGGCCTGAGCTCTCCTGAACAGCGCTTTAGTGTTTGTCTGGTTCAGCTCCAGCACCTAAAGAAAAAAAACAAATATATATAGTTTATATATTTACAGACATGGATAAAAATGTTGGTAGCGTTCAGTTTTGTCCAGGCCAGTATCATTAGTTCTCACATTTTAATGCTTTTGTTGAACCACAATTCGAAAGCAGTATCGTAATCCCCAAGTAATTCCTTAATCTGTTAAATATCACTTGAGAAATATTTGAAAAAGAATAAATATTGCATAGGAGGGCGAATAATTTTGCCCTCAACTGTATGTATGTATGCATATTACCCCACAAACCAGCAGAAATCAGACTTTTGTAATCCACTTTAAGAAATCAGTCAACTGATTTCAATTCAACTGTTGCCTAAATACAGAGCCAGTGTGTCTGCTGGTCTGCTGATCCGGTTATTTCAAGAGCACTGAATAGCTGAGATATGTTTATATAAAACATCAAGGCCCTTTGCTTCTTCTATCCTCTGCCCCAGATGCAACTGGACACTGTTCAGCAGCTCGACGCTCTCCTGTTACCTCATCACAGCTCTCGATGGCTTCTTGCCAGCGTTTGAGTTTGAGTTTGCAGGCGGCCGTGTTGAGAATGCAGCTCAGCGCTGTGGGCTCCAGCTTCTTCTGTGAGCTATCGTCATCTATGATGTTGCCACACATTTCTAGATACCTGAGGAACAAAAAAAAACAAAAAAAAGAGCTTTAATTATAATGCTGTGCTTTAATAACGATCCAACTTTATTCTGCACATTCAAATTATGGGTTGCACTTCTGGTTTGGATTACTTTATTTAAATAAAAAATAAAAAAACAGATACATCACTTTGAAATATAACTAATCCATATAGTGAAAACTGAGAGAGGTACATTTGGATTTACATTTTTTTGTAATCCATCATGAAAATAATGCTACGTTACATATTTTAATGTGACAATAGTACCACAAGCAAATCTGTGTCCAAAGTCGTTTTGAGATTATAATGTTTGATTTGTCCACATTTGTTTCTCTTTATATTCTCTACAGTACAGTAATATTCAATACATGCAATCCTAGACCATAAAATCAGTCCTAAGTATTATTTTTTTTAAAAACTGAGATTTATGCATGAATAAATCTGAATAAATACGTTTTCCACTGATGTACATGTAACCCACCGGTCCTACTGCACTCAACCTGGTCTGAGCTGGCATCGAACCGGCGATTCTTTACATGGGAGTTGGTTGCTCTAACAAGGAGGCTAAAAACCATGTCCTCTAGCGTCTGTCGCTAGAGCACCTTTAGAGGTCAGAGGAGTGAGGTTTACCTGCATAGCACTTCGCTAGCTGGCCTCTATTACACTCACCCCCCTAAACCTCACTCCCATCCTGGACGAGCCTCCACATGTAACCCACTGGTCCTACTACACCCAACCCACGCTGAGCTGGGATCGAACCGGCGATTCTTTACATGGGAGTTGGTTGCTCTAACAAGGAGGCTAAAGACCATGTCCTCTAGTCTGTCGCTAGAGCACCTTTAGAGGTCAGAGGAGTGAGGTTTACCTGCATAGCACTTCGCTAGCTGGCCTTCGTTACATAAGGTTTAAATATGATCATATTTGTAGAACATACAACTATGACAATCTGAGAGTTCAAAAAGAAAAATCGAAATCGCCTTTAAAGTTGTATAAATGAAGTGCTTAGCAATGCACATTAGCAATCAAAAATTGAGCTTAGATATATTTTCATTAAGAAAATGTACAAAATGTTGTCATAGAACCTGATCCTTACTTAATATTCTAATGAAATCTATCATTTTTGACCTAATGCCAAAAATATACCCATGCAACATTAGGTTTTGTGGTCCAGGGTCACATATGTTCATAGTACTGCAGAAGAAAGACTTATTTCGAGTTTCTTATTCATTGTCTGATTAAACTCAATTATAATTAATAAGTTGCTTTTTAATATTCAGTGCCTTGATGAGTGAATCAAAATAAAGAGCCTTTAGGTAAATAGCCAAATAATATAGTTTTCATTGTGAAATAAGGTCATTTTGCTTATTTCTGAAAACAAGACCCTACTTTTCGCTTGTCTTGAAAATGCATCTTGATTTAGGGATTTGTAGACTAGAAACAAGACTAAAACTGTAAGTAGGAAAAGCATTTTTTGCAGTGTAATGACACCCAATTGTATCCGGTTTAAAACAAAACACTTCAAATGAAGTTTCTCTTAATGCAAAGCATCATGGGGCATATACTTCAAAATAAAGTACCATTTCCATTTAAATTTCAAGACAACTAAATGTAAAAAGCCATGTAGCTGCAGCAAATTATTAATGATAAAAATAAAAGCTGCTCTAAAATAATTAAGTGGCAGACGACACGAACGCTTTTGCTCAGGCACTTCAGAACGACCAACACCGTGTCCTAACAACACGCGATGCGACAAATCCAGTGATTATTAATTAAAATATAAAGCATTTCTAAAATAGACATTTGGCACGTCGCTGTCGCAGATGGTTAGGACAAAAACTCATGAGATTTTATCGTGTGTCAAGGCGCCACATGTAACTGAGTTTGCTCAATGGCATCATCTGTTGAGCCAAAGTCACATTTTATGGCTCTTCTTTTCACAATTTGATGCTCTTTTCATCTATAATTTTTGAGCCAAAAAATCTAAATGAAAGAAAAGCTCGCAAATGAAGCGCTGAGAGATGTCACACTGGCAGATGTTTATAGCAGCGTTCACTGTTGATTAAACAGTGAGAGATCCTGCGTGTCAAACAGGTGCTCGCAGGAAAGTCATCATGACACGAGTCGTTTTGATGAAAGAAAACCCCATTTAAAACCGTCTGACAAATTGAAGTGTGAAAGGCTGTCGTCTCTTTAATGTCATGGAGGAAGTGTAATGTAATAATGGCTTTAATGCGAACTTGTCAAGTAGAATTTCACCTGAGAGCTTTGGAGTATTTCTTGATGGCCGACTGCCAGTTCTGAGCCTTGAAGAAGTTATTCCCAATGTTTTTCACATCCTCGGCCACAGACAAGACTTTGTCTACCTAGAAAGATGAGAACAAAGTTTTGTTTTTTTTTTGCCATGGGAATCACTTTTTAGATGGATGGATGGATGGATGGATGGATGGACAGATAGATAGATGGATGGACGGATAGATAGGTGGATGGAGGGATAGATAGATGGATGGACGGATAGATAGGTGGATAGATAGATAGATAGACAGACAGACAGACAGACGGATGGACGGACAGATGGATGGATGGACGGACGAATAGATGGATGGATGGATGGACAGATAGATGGATGGATAGACGGATAGATGGATGGATGGATATATAGATAGATGGATGGATGGATGGATGGACGAATAGATGGATGGATGGATGGATGGACGAATATATGGATGGATGGATGGATGGACGAATAGATGGATGGTTGGATGGATAGACAGATAGATGGATGGATGGATGGATAGACAGATAGATGGATGGATAGATAGATGGATAAATGAACAGACAGACAGATGGACGTATAGATAGATGGATAAATGAATAGACAGACAGACAGACAGACAGACAGACGGATAAATGGATAGATAAATGGATAGATAGATGGATAAATGAATAGACAGACAGACAGACAGACAGACAGACAGACAGACAGACAGACAGACAGACAGATAGATAGATAGATAGATAGATAGATAGATAGATAGATGGATAGATAAATGGATAGATAAATGGATAGATAAATGGATAGATAGATGGATAAATGAACAGACAGACAGATAGATGGATAAATAGATAGATAGATGGACGGACGGATAGATAGATGTGTGCAAGTTTAATACCTTAATATAAACTAAATAAAGCAAATCAATAATTGTAATCTAATATAAGATCAGAATTGTGCGATATAAATTAGCAAAACCTCTTTTTTACGTCAGAATTAGATTTTATAACTCACAACTGCAAGCTCACATCTCAAATTTATGAGAAAAGTCAATTGTAAGTGGAAAAGTCAGAATTATGTGTTTATATCTGACAATTTGGACTGTTTTTCCTCAATTAAGAGTATATATCTCACAATTCTGTCTTCGTAGCTAGCAAAAGCGAGTTTGTATCTCACAATTCTGAGGAAAAAAGTCAACTGTGAGATTATTATCTTATAATTGTGACTTTTTTTTCCTCCTTTATCGGATTATAAAGTCAGAATTGTGCAATATAAATTTGCAAAACGTCTTTTTTTTAGGTCAGAATTGGATTTAAGAACTCGCAACTGCAAGTTCACATCTCACAATTATGAGAAAAGTCAATTGTAAGTGGAAAAGTCAGAATTATGGCTTTATATCTGTCAATTCAGACTATTTTTTCCCTTAATTAAAAGTATACATCACAATTCTGTCTTCATAACTAGTAAAAACGAGTTTGAGTCTAACAGGTCTGAGGGAAAAAAGGTCAATTGTGAGATTATTATTTTATAATTGTGACTTTTCCTCCTTTATTGAACTATTAAGTCAGAATTGTGCGATATAAATTTGCAAAACATGTCTTTTCTACGTCAGAATTAGATTTTATAACTCGCAACTGCAAGTTCACATCTCAAATTTATGAGAAGTCAGAATTGTGAGTAGAAAAGTCAGAATTATGGCTTTATATCTGCCAATTCGGACTATCTTTGCTCAATTAAGAGTATATATATATCACACAATTCTGTCTTCATAGCTAGCAAAAGCGAGTTTGTATCACAATTCTGAGGAAAAAAGGTCAATTGTGTGATAAAAGTCAATTAGCTTTTTATTTTTCTTAATCAGTGCTGGAAATAATATCTATAATATATACTATGGTTTCATGATATACTTTATAATACATAAACTCAAACTGTGTTTCTGGTTTAAAGTGATTTCAATGATGTCATATGCAGGTGTAGGTGCAGAAATATAATGACATCTTTAAAGTCGACTTCGGAGTCCTCAGGGAAGTCAGGGTATGCGTCTCCTGAGCCGTCGTTCAGTGCGATGCTCCAATCATCTCCCGCTTTATGCTCTCCACATTCAGCAATTACGCAGGGCTGAGAGAGACAGGTAATACCACAGTTACAATCAATCGAAATATTCAGTTTACTGGAAAATGGAAAGTGCTCTTTCTGTTTCCTTAAAAGGGGCGTATTATGCAAAAATCACTTTTATAAGGGGTTGAAATACAGTTGTGTGGCAATATAACCAGTTCCAATGGTAAACATTTACAGTGCTTCCCACAGGTTTGAAATATACTTGCGGTGGTAGCCGGATTGAAATACACTTTTTACCCACATCACATAAATAGTTATAAAATAAAAAAAGAGACAATATCTCTAAAAATTAATAATTAATTTATGAATTATTTAATAAATTATTTATAATAATTACAAGAATAAAACGTGTAGATTATTTCAATAAGTCAAATGAGTTGATTAGCCATCTCTAATGGTGTACAAATGTTTTGCAGCCAATTTTGTCTTCTCTGACTGTTTTGTAAAGTTTTTCTGAGTCGTTTAATCATTTACGTTATTTAATGTTTCTCTTGCTCTTGCGACTGTGAACATACATTTGACGACAGCTTTAGAAAGCGAAAGCAAAAACAAATCTTGGACATTTTAGGAGATTTAAAAACCCCGGCCGGACGCATTGTTAAGTCCCAAAAAGGCACGCCTCTGTGGGTCTGCAGAGCACGCGAGACTGTCTGTAGGTTGTGTTGACAGATCTCGCACACACAGTAGCTACCAAATGGGTAAACGAGAGAAGATTTTCCACTACTTAATTTATCGCGGTTGTTTGGTTATATTGGGCAAATACAAAAAAGTGTAAAAGGATGTTAATAATAGTAAAAAAAAAGTCACTATACCTGGACGGCCCGCCCAAGTAAAGTCTATGTGTGGGAAGCACTGATTTATTAGTTACATTTTTAAAACAGTCTACAGAAACACTTTGATTGACATTCCACCCTCTTCTGGAAATCGGCAGCTTGTTTGCATTTAAAGGGACATGCACAATAACAATGTGTCTTTGTTTATACCCAAAAGAGGGGCAAATTTGACAAGCTATAATGAATGATCTGCACATCGTTGGACCTGCTCTTCAGTGTTTTGGCTTGTGACATTTCAGTGTTTTGGCAGTGACATTTACATTACACTGAACTGAACCAATCTGAACTTGAACTGAAGCAATTTACTAGAACTTCAAATATGTTAAGCTGCTTTGACGACATCTACATTGTAAAAGGGCTATAGAAATAAAGATGAAATTAAAATGTGTGGTATTTGGAACTGAAACTTCACAAACAATTTCTGTGGACACCAGAGACATACTTAACATGTTATGAAATAGGAAATAACATGTCCTCTTTTAATAGTAAGAGATGTTTGCTTGGTCACCTTCACTGGATTGTCTTCCTTGGTTTCCATGGCCTCCAGCATCTTCACCACCCCCATTCCCTTCAGCACCTGCCCGAAGACCACATGTTTTTCGTCCAGGTGTGGCGTAGGAACTGTGGTTATGAAAAACTGCGACCCGTTGGTGTTTGGACCGGCATTGGCCATGCTGAGGAGCCCCTCTTTGTCATGCTAAAGAGGGGAAAAAGCAGAGCAGATTAATAAAACACCACTTCATTTGACAAGAACACAACACAAGGTTTGTCTGTCTCATTTGTTCCTTAAAGCAGACACCAAAAAATTAGCAGAGGCCTCAGGGAGATCGATCAAGTGTTACGTTTGGTTTATGTAATCTCGAAGCAATTTCTGAGTAATTACGCAGACTGATGCCTTTGATTAATTAAAGGAAAAGTTCACAGAAAACTGTAATTGTGTGTATCGAGAATTCAGAGATGATGCTTTGAACAGAATCTTATATCACGATTTCTACAGTTTCAAGAGCAGTGTGAACATTCTGGTAAACTACAGCTGTATAAATGGAGGTGTGAATGCAAAAACACACATACAAATCCAGCGATTGTGTGCCGTCACATCTTGTCTACTGAGACGTTGCTACATTAGTGCATTTTTTTTATTTAAAACAGCAATTATTAAAGAAAAAGAAAACGGGTCTTGCCTAGACTGGTGTTTTTACTGGGTTTCAGAATAATTATTTCCATCCGTCTCAACAGGTTTGCACATGTTTTGTCCGTATTTATACTTGCCATCTATGCTGCAAAAATGCTTTTCTTCCTTATAGTTTTTGTCTTTGTACTTCTAAAAGTTCTTAAATCAAGAAGCATGGTCTGGACATGTTTTGTTTTCAGAAATAATGTCAAAATTAAGTGAGCTTTTTTCTTTAAAACAAGTAAAATAATCTGACAATGGGGTAAGCAAAATTCTTATATCAATTCAGCTTTATTTCTATAACGCTTTTACCATGTAGATTGTGTCAAAGCAGCTTAACATAGAACTTCTAGTAAATTAAAACTGTCAGTCCAGTTTCAAAGTGAAAACTAAATTATTTCGCTTTCCCCCCCCCCAAGGGAAAACCCACTTAATTTTGACTTATTTCTGAAAGCAAAACAATATTTTTTGCTTTTCTAGAAAATGCTTTTAGATATAAGAATCTTTTGATATTTGGACCTTTTTGGACTATTGGACCTTTTTTGCAATGTACCAGTATGTCATTTAAAGGATGATACGCAGTAGTCCATGTTAAGTTGAATAAACACGACGTTTACTTAGTTTGCACACTTTATTCCATTCATCACCTCGTCTTTCACATCAGTGACAGCTTTAACACTGTTCATACAAAAACTCTGCCCACTTTAGAACCAGTGCATGTGCTAACCTCATTTGTAACCCGCATAACCTTCTTTCAGGTAAACAGAGAGAAAATAACATGTTAACAGTCCAGAAGGCCAGTCAGAGTGCGATTGTGGATAGCCATGCCTGTTTTCAAAAGTCTTCATTTTAGCTTTTATACATTGAAACAGAACATCAGCAATTCTGAAGAAAAACGAGGTATTCAGGTGCTTTCAAAATCCTCTATTCTGGTCAAGGATGCTGGTGTAGTGTGCATTTTAACATCTTTCTCTACCTATAATATCCCACAATACATTGCGTTTGTATTCTATGTTTAAAGTTGGTAAGTTTGAGTAAAAGTAGTTATTTTTTATGTAAATGTCATTATTTACTCATTATTCAACTTGTTCCGAACCTGTTTGAGTTTCTTTCTTCTGTTGAACACAATAGAAGATATTCTGAAGAATGCTGGAAACTAGTTGACATTGACTTGCATAGAAATTAATTATTTTCCTAGCATGGATGTCAATGGCCACCAGAATATATTATTTTGTGCTCAACAGAAATAAGAAACACAATAAAAGTTTGAAACCACTTGAGGGTGAGTAAATCCATAATATATGTATATTTTTTATATTTGGGTGAACTATCCGTTTGTGCCTAAAGGTCTTTCTCTTTTATTGCAGATCATTGGCAATCTGTCAGAAATCAGATTTGTGAGGAGTTTAGCAGGGAGGCTACATATCTCTGTCTCTGCCTTTGCTTTTGACACAGCCTACTTTTTTGTTTAACAGAATTGGAACAGCATGATGGTTAGTGGCTCTTTTTACTGTTTGTTGAGCTATCCTACATGGTAAAGCATCTCTGTGGTACCTTGTAGTGAAAGTTTTCATCCTCAAACTTGTCCCCATAGATGCTCTCTCCTCCGGTTCCATTCTGATTAGAAAAATCTCCACCCTGGATCATAAAACTCTTGATGACTGAAGGATAAAACAAAACATATTCACGATTAGTGCACAAGGTTTCAAGACTTTGCTTTTCAGTTGTGTGTCAGGTCGCATTTACTATAGTTTTAAATGATTAGAACCATTTCTGCTTTCAATATTTCCAATAAAAGTCGGAACGATTGGTGAAATAATGTTTGGCCGTCAGTCAGCAAAGCAGATCGTGTACATTTATGTTAAAAAAAGAAGCAACGTACTTATTCTGATATGTACATATTAAACCCTATAAAATAATAACTTAAGTGATCATGCTAATTTTGATTATAATTTAAATCATTACAAGTGTTTGGTAAAAACTGTAGTCAAACTGAATGACATTTTAGAAGGTGTCTGTCAGTCATGGTAAATAGGATATTTATTGTAACTGCCCTTACAAAAAACTTGCAGGATACATTTAATGTACAGTAAAAGCTTTATTACACATTTAAGAAGAACTTTAAGAAGAATAACTTATATATATATATATATATATATATATGTGTGTGTGTGTGTGTGTGTGTGTGTGTGTGTGTGTAATGCAATTGTATTTATAATAATTATTATCTTTAAAATTCTACTTTATGTATTAATATTATCTGCTATGCACCTAGGGTCTGAGAGTAACGCAATTTAAATTCTCTGTATGTCCTGTACATGTGGCTGAATTGACAATAAAGCTGACTTTGACTTTTTTTTTTTGTTTTTCTCCTGTTGCGCTCAATGAACGACCAAATGACCAGAGAAGGGTCTCATGACCTTAAGGTTAACTTTCTTCAAATTTCAGGAGGTAAATATTGAGCCTCAATCGTGACAAAATGACCAGAGAAGGGTCTCATCACCTCAAAGTTAACTTTCTTCAAATTTCAGGAGGTAGAATATCGACTCTAGATAATCATGCTGACACTACGAATCTCAAATTTGTGCTTTGCAATCAGAAATAATGTGCACCTAGCTGAGAGAGAAGGTGGGCCTAATCAACTCACACTTCTCTCTTACCTAATAAGCCCACCTTTGGCCAGCACCCAAATTTTGACTATAAAGGTGAGGGTTTCTTGCTGAAACATTGGAAGCTCAGCCGTGGGATAAGTGCACATCGCCCGGCATTCTCAGACACATGTGTTGGTTTTCCAATGTGACTGCAACAGGCTCCCCAGTCTTTAAAGAGGAAAATGATGGCACGTCTCTGAGGTTTTATATACTTATATCAAATGGCTTGGGGTTGTATTATGTCTTTTATTCATGTAATCCTTATTACTCATCTTTATTTCGCATTATAAGCCTTTTATGCAATTTTGTTACATTTCGAATAATAATGTTCATGAGTATGATTCATGATTATTGACTATTATTGTGATAATTGAGCTGTGTGTGCCAGCAATAAACGGTTGTATTGCTTGATTGGTATGGTGTATGGACCATAATTGGTGCCTCCTCTTGTCAATTAGCGCCACACTTGTCTCACTTGCATAAACACAAACCATACTAAAGCCTTTTTGGTATGCTGAAACATTTTACATACTAAAATTTGTGGCATACCGAAACAGATACTTATTTATTTAATTTTTTTTTCCAAAAACCTTATTTTCATGTATTAAAATGGCGGATTTGTAATGCTTGTACACTGATTGAACACATTTATTGAAAATATTTTAGAGCTTGGAGTAAAAACCTCACAGCAGTAATTTCCATGAATTCTTTAAGACTAATAACGAAAATTCTTTAACATTTTCCAGGTTTTCCAGAATCTGAAGCTTGTGCATTAGATGAACTGGACACTCACTGCGGTGGAATGGACAGCCCTTGAAGTGTAGCGCTTTTCCGGTGCTTTTACCGACTCCTTTCTCACCAGTACAAAGAGCTCGGAAATTCTCTGCTGTTTTAGGGACCACATCAGCAAACAGCTCAAACACTACACGGCCAACTGCAGAGTGAAGTAAAAAAAACATCATTATTATTAGTAATTGATTATTATTATTATTTAATCTGTGGTCATGCAGGTGAAATGTAAAATAAATGTATATATTCTCATATGTTCTTATTATGGTGACACGGTGGCTCAGTGGTTAGCACTGTCGCCTCACAGCAAGAAGGTTGCTGGTTGGAGTTTGCATGTTCTCCCCGTGTTGGTGTGGGTTTCCTCCGGGTGCTCCGGTTTCCCACACAGTCCAAAGACATGCGCTATAGGTGAATTGAATGAACTAAATTGGCCATAGTGTATGTGTGTGAATGTGAGTGTATGAGTGTTTTCCAGTGCGGGGTTGCAGCTGGAAGGGCATCCACTGTGTAAAACATATGCCGGATAAGTTAGCGGTTCATTCCGCTGTGGCGACCCCTGATGAATAAAGGGACCAAGCCGAATGAAAATGAATGAATGAATGTTTCTTATTATAATATGTAAAAGAATAAATGCTCCGTAATTCTTAACTAGAGTCAATATGTAATCAAATTGTCATTATGTAATTACATATGTCATCAAATGATCTAAATCTAACAATATTTTCTGGTATAGAAATTATTCTAACACTTGATGGCTTTTAGTGCAGGTCTTTGGATAAATCATGCTAAAATTAGATGAATTAGATTTTTAATGTTTTGATGCTTTAAAACTTGTCTTCTTGACCAATATTTAGAATCAAATCCATAAATTATTTGTTTGCTTTACATATAACAACAATTAAAAATGCAAAATGTACGGTTTAATTTACTAAAATTCAATAATTCTATTTCAACTACTACTGATGGGAGCGTAATGAAACATGTTGGTGCTCAAAAAACATCCCAATTCACCCCTACATACACGTAATTGTACATATATCATAATAAAAAAGTGAATACACAAATGTATATGGTAATAAGTCATTTTGTGACAAGAATGAAAAGAAAATTTGGTCACCATTTTAATCACCCGTCACAAAGGGTAACCATTGACTACGATAGTGTTTGTTTTACCTACTACGGCTGTCAATGGTTACCGGTTTCCAACATTATTCAAAACATCTTATTTTGTGTTCGACAGAATCAAGAAACTCATAAAGGAAACCTCTGAGGGTGAGTAATTGACGAGTGAATTTTAATTTTTAGGGTTGAACTGTCCCTTTAATAGTACAACGCAATGGCTCGTACCACAGAAAACGCTCACCAACACCGTTCACTGCCCAAATATGAACCTTAACCCTGCTTTTCTACCCAATGGTGTCTCTGTTTGAGTTTAGTATAGTGTATTTCTCTCTGTCTATGTGTGTGTGTGTTTGAGCAGCTCCAGCATGTGGCAGCAGCAGCATGCAGTCATTCAGTTTCTGTCTGAAGAAAAACAACACATCCTGACCTCGTTCAGCACCGATATCTACGTCAAAGAACACCCGGGGGTTTTCTGCGTTTCCAGGCCTGGCTTCAGGAGTTGGGTTTGACATTTTCTTGGATTTTGATGGGGAAAAGAGTCCTGCACTGAATGGACGGGTGACTGGAATATTCTGAAAGAAAGAATATTCCTTGTTGTAACTGAAACATACGTGAGCGTGTAGCGCCCCCTACTGCTGTGGAGACTCGTGGAACTAGGGCTTTGGGGGGGGGGGGGTGTTATTTAAAGAACAGCGTAACATATTTTACAATAAAAAATATACATGCCAGGGGGTAAGTATAAACAAAATACAAATATATAAAATGCACATATGTGATAATTAAATAAATACATTATAGAATTCACAGATTTCTAACATGCGTAGGGCTTTCTTGTTTAAAGAGTCTCTGATATTTGGTAATATATAAGCATATTTCAGTCACCAATACCGTAAAATTA
Organism: Danio choprae; assembly: GCA_903798125.1. Taxonomy (NCBI): domain Eukaryota; kingdom Metazoa; phylum Chordata; class Actinopteri; order Cypriniformes; family Danionidae; genus Danio; species Danio choprae. The sequence goes on along the minus strand of CAIGQW010055024.1, from coordinate 20,375,697 downwards.
GATTTCTTATTAGTAAATTTACATGTATGAATGTAAATATTAGTTAACATTCATTCATTCATTTTCTTAGGGCTATAAGAAATAAAGGGCTTAAAGGGCTTAGTCCCTTTATTAATCTGGGGTCGCCACAGCGGAATGAACCGCCAACTTATCCAGCATATGTTTTACGCAGCGGATGCCCTTCCAGCTGCAACCCATCACTGGGAAACATCCACACACTCTCATTCACACACATACATACACTACAGACAATTTAGCTTACCCAATTCACCTATACCGCATGTCTTTGGACTTGTGGGGGAAACCGGAGCACCCGGAGGAAACCCACGCCAACACGGGGAGAACATGCAAACTCCACACAGAAACGCCAACTGACTCAGCCGAGGCTCGAACAAGCAACCTTCTTGCTGTGAGGCGAACGTGCTATCCACTGCGCCACCGTGAGGCCCTATTAGTTAACAATATAAGTAAATTAAATAAAAACAATTTTCCTCTTGATTAGGATAGTGGGGTGGGGGTGATCTTTTCATTTGCAAATGCACCTAATAAGTGACTAATTAGTCGGATGTTTGACTAATAATACATTTATAGTTTTTTATCAACATTTCATTCATTCATTCATTTATTCATTTTTCTTCGGCTTTATTTATCAGGGGTCGCCACAGCGAAATGAACCAACTATTCCAGCATATGTTTTATTTAACTATTCCAGCATATGTTTTATTTAACTATTCCAGCATAATGTTAATTCAATTTATTTATATTCACATATCTTTGGACTGTGGGGGAAACCGGAGCACTCGGAGGAAACCCACGCCAACATGTGGAGAACATGCACACACAGAAACGCCAACTGACCCAGCCGGGGGGCTCGAACTAGCGACATTCTTGCTGTGAGGCGACAGTGCTAACCACTGAGCCACCGTGCCACCTTTATCAACTTTTATTCAATTAAAATAGCAATTAATTTAAATTGTAACATTTTTGTAATTACTGTGTTTTTGTATGTTTTATTGCGTAGGCTATTATTATTTGTGTGTGTGTGTGTGTGTGTGTGTAGAGGATAGATAGATAGATAGATAGATAGATAGATAGATAGATAGATAGAT
>CAIGQW010055024.1:20360404-20374287 GCA_903798125.1 Danio choprae | reverse complement strand
AGATAGATAGATAGATAGATAGATAGATAGATAGATAGATAGATAGATAATAAATGTACAGTATGGTATAAGGTAAACAGTAACACAGACAACTGAATTATTGGTTTCTTTATTCTTTTTGAAGTAGTTCCATTCATTTGGGAATAAATTTAATACATCTGCGAGTACTCACAAATAATACAGGGGTAATTAATTAATATAATTACATGAGATTTCTGATATCTACAGTATGTTTATCATCAAAAAGGAAATACACTCTTACAAGAAAATAAATGTCGATGGTTCAGTAAACATCCCACAAAAGATTCTTTATAGTGGGGAGAAAAAATATCTTATATTATTAGACTGAAATGATCTTCACACAATAAAAGAAATATATAATTTAAGGAACCTTTCACTAAAATGTTCTTTGGGGAACCAAAAATGTTCTTCAGTCTATGACATCACTGAAAACCCCTTTATTCTGGCACCTTTATTTTTAACATTCATTATTTCTTAACAGCACATTGAACCATTCATTCATTCATTTTCTTTTGCTTTGCTTAGTCCCTTGATTAATCCGGGGTCGCCACCACATTGAACCAAAAATAAATAAATAAATAAATAATGCATTTAGGGCCTCACGGTGGCGCAGTGGGTCAAGAGGAACCACAGGCACGTTCGCCTCACAGCAAGAAGGTCGCTGGTTCGAGCCTCGGCTGGGTCAGTTGGCGTTTCTGTGTGAAGTTTGCATGTTCTTCCTGTGTTGGCGTGGGTTTCCTCCGGGTGCTCCGGTTTCCCCAACAAGTCCAAAGACATGCGGTATAGGTGAATTGGGTAAGCTAAATTGTCTGCAGACAGAAGAGAAAAGCGATGACAAACGTGAGACATTCATGAGTAATCCGACAGTTTATTCTCCATATAATCAAGTGTGGATCCAGCAGTGAGGATGTTTATGGAGCGTCTCATTTGTTTATCTCTCACCTTGTTAAGCTGGAAGTGTTTGTTGTGGTTTTCACAGTAGGGATCATATGTGCTGTGGTTCCTCTTGACGCTCTGCTGCTTGTCCCCGATCCGGGCCTGAGCGAACCTGTGTGCAAGCAATGAATTATTGATCAGTAGAAGAGAAAAGCTTCCACTCCATGCACTCGAGCTGTTTCCTGAAACCCATCAGCAGTAATGGGGGACTGGAGGAAACACAAGCCTGGCCTCTGTGGTTACTGACAGTGTGTGTTAAGCTCAACACGCCGTCCACGGCTGACACAAATCTGTCAAGCTGAGAAGAACGTTTTTTAACAATCCCAATATTGAGTACAATTTTTCAATGAAATTACACTTTTTAACAAAGTGGATGGGGTTGTCCATATTTGACCCAAAGGTGGCTTAAAAACAAACCAGCATTTTTTTACAGTGTATGCTAACTATGTATATAGCCTAAGTTGTATTAAAGACTATAGAATACACAAGATATGTCACTCGTATAGTTTTGAATGGGGAAAAGTGTAACGGTCAATATGGCGAATGAAGCCCCGCCTACTAGTACAGGAGCCAATCATCGATCTCTATAGACGGATGTTTCTCTAGGGGAGAAGCTCAGACGAGACGTGTGCTTTACAACAGTTGTTGTGGTCAACAAATGCACTGGAATCTCAGCGAAGGCTTGCTTCACTGACAAAATAAATGCCTTAACATAAAGCTTGAAATCTGTGCTTTTAAATGAACCAACTACACTCTGAAACAAAAGTTTCTTTGGTTTTGGTTCTGTATGAAACGAACGCGAGGTACAGTCCGTCCTGTCAAATGCACATCACATGACAGCAACTACCCACAAACTAGTAAACAAAGAGTCGCTGTCATTTCTGAAGGAGATTCACCATCAAGACCAAGTGAATTACATCAGAAGAGCAGCGCGATCTGATGAAGCATTATCCAGAGGATGATAATGTGTAACACGGCCATATCATTTATGGCCGTCTTACACATTATCATCCTCTGGATAATGCTTCAACAGACTGCGCTGCTTTTCTGATGTAATGGTTGGTGTTGTGATCTCCTTCCTTTAAAAACAAAATGCTGATTTTGTTTGATTCGAACGTTTAGAAATGAAACTAATGAGATAGTTGTTGCTTCATTTTATCGGTGATTCCAAATATGTAATGTAATTGTAAGCTTGGCAAACACTTTTGGAGAATTTGATGTTTCCCCATTCAGACAGAACGCCTGAGCATAGAGCCCGAGAGGCGTTTTTTTAAAGATGGCCGCCGAGTGAAATGACTTGCCTTAAAGAGACTTTAGTTGTATATAGCTATATATCTAAGTTTCGTATATGTAAACCATGGAAAGCAGCTTTGACATTTACATTTAGTCAGAAGATATATATATATATATATATATATATAGATATTTTTTTATAGATGTCAAAATTAATTGTTTCTTCTATGCACAGCGATACAGACGCAGACAAATAGGTATCAGTTTAGTAATAATCCTAACCGGTTATTATGTACTCATTTACGTATCTCATATGCGCTATGTCGCGTGAGTAATTAAAACACTCCAACTACTTAAAAACGCAGAAACTCTGCACTATTCACTGTGTGTGTGTTTGCTGGACAGTCTTTCACTGACACTTACAGCAGAAGCCCCTGTTTCACTGTTATGGAGAAACTGAAAGTAAACTCCATTTCTCTCTCGCTGTGGACTTTTGACCTGCTGTCGTGAGGTAAAGTTTCCTCTCTCTTCTGTTACAGCGATACTTCTGGATACAGACACGAGCTTGTCTGCATAGCGAGTTTTCTCCACAGTGTCTATCATGGATCAGCTGTGATCACCGCTGCTGTTTATCAGTGTCACTCATCGGTGAACAGCACCAGAGCATTAGAGCCAATCGTAGCCCTTTCTGTTGAGCTCGTGACCAATCATAGGGGTGTAAGAAAGAACTCGCTAGACAAGGCTCAGAAAGCGAGCGGGATATTTCTCATTGTTTATTTGCTATACATGCTCATGTTGTTCTGTGCATGTACTTGAGTTTTTAAAGGTACAGTTCATATATCTGACTGTTTGTATTAAAGGACAAAATTGTATTACAAATAGTATATAAATATATTTATAAGTTGTAATACAAGAATTGCTGTGCTGTGAAGAAAATATAAAACTGTATGGAAAGCATCGTCAATGCACCGTGATGCACCGAGATATGGAATTGAACCGAATCGATGGCATGATTATCGGAACCGAACCGAACCGTGAGACCAGTGTAGGTTCACACCTCTATTTTTTTCTTCTTCTTCTTCACAAGTAAAAACAATTATCACATTTTTTATACTTTTTAAACTATTATTTTAAGTATTTTTCCTGCACTCACTAGCCCACACAGAAAGACAGTATAACCAGCCTGATCTCACGAGAAGATGTAACTATTTCACGTTTTCTCAGTTTAGTGGCTAATTCGTACAAATTGGCACGAGGTCAGTCATACGAAAATGAACGATTTTAAAAATGAGGCGTGGCACCCAACCCCGCCCCTAAACCCAATCGTCATTGGGGGATGAGCAAATCATACTAAATTGTACGAAGGAGATCATGCTAATTCATACAAATTAGCTGCTGAATCAAAACATTACGAATTGCCGTGAGATTGTGTTGGAATAATGTATTTATAAGTCTAATAACCTCATATTGTCTGCAGTAGATGTCAGTGGGTTTGTTGAGTACAGTGGAGAACTGCAGGCCCCAGCCCAGCTCTCCGATGTGCCTGTGTTTGGGTAATGGTGGAGGCGCGTGTGGTGCAGCCCGGAAGAGGAAACCCAGATCACTCGTGGCATCCGCAGATAAAGAGCCAATCCCAATGCTGCGGGGGAAAAAACCCAGTCTGGGACGGAAATCTCCAACGCCATCTGGACCTTGATGACACCAAAACAGATCACGATGAAGAGGCTGTATCCGAAATCGCCCTCTATACCAAACAGCTATTTATAGTGCTTTCCAAAACCTTAGTGGATGTTATGAAGTGCACTCTATCAATGCAACAATGCATAGCAATAACGAGTCTACAACCCATGTACACTCAACAGCTAGAATATCTCCATAATGTATGGAATTAAAGTTACAATGCAATTCGAGTTTCATTTTAAATCAAGGGCGGGCTTCAGTATCATCGTTGGTCCACTAGTCGAGATTGACAGGTGCTCCTCTGTTGAAATCACTCCAATGCAACTTGTGGCTGCTCAGTGCGTGCTCTGTGTTTCCAGGAGTTTTAGATAACAGACATCTGTCAGTGATCGCAGGGGTTTCAAATCGATTTGGTTTGCAATTAGGAAAACTTTAAATTCAGGTTTCAGTTTTGTGCAATGTAATTTTAAACACATTTTCATTTTTTATTCACACCCATTATCTTTCGGTACACCACATTGTTGTTTCTTATTCCGCATTTAGTTTTATCTTTTGTGCATTATAATTTTACGATGCCATTTTTTGATTTACGCTTATTATTTTTCTATCCAGGGCCTCATGGTTGCGCAGTGGGTAGCACGATCGCCTCACAGCAAGAAGGTTGCTGGTTCGAGCCTCGGCTGGGTCAGTTGGCATTTCTGTGTGGAGTTTGCATGTTCTCCCTGTGTTGGCGTGGGCTTCCTCCGGGTGCTCCGGTTTCCCCCACAGTCCAAAGACATGCGCTATAGGTGAATTGGGTAAGCTAAATTGTCTATAGTGTATGTGTGTGAATGAATGAGTGTGTATGAATGAGTATGAATGTTTCCCAGTGATGGGTTGCAGCTGGAAGGGCATCCGCTGCGTAAAAACATATGCTGGATAAGTTGGCGGTTCATTCCGCTGTGGCGACCCCAGATTATTAAAGGGACTAAGCCGAAAAGAAAATGAATGAATTAATTTTTCTATCCACGACCGCGAAACATTTTGGCGGGAATTTGATCCCATAATAATGTCCTGTGAGAGTTTGTGCGCCGAATGAATTTCCGTGCCTGACCACAAGATGGCATCTAAATCTTATAGTTAAACATTTTTATATTTTATTTACGGCTTAGTCCCTTTATTAACCTGGGGTCGCCACAGCGGAATGAACCGCCAACTTATCCAGCATATGTTTTACGCAGCGGATGCCCTTCCAGCTGCAACCCAGCACTGGGAAACACCCATACACTCTTGCATTCACACACATACACTACGGCCAATTTAGTTTATTCAATTCACCTATATTGCATGTCTTTGGACTGTGGGGGAAACCGGAGCACCCGGAGGAAACCCACGCCAACACAGGGAGAACATGAACACAGAAATGCCATCTGGCCCAGCCGGGACTTGAACCAGCAACCTTCTTGCTGTGAGGCGACAGTGCTAACCACTGAGCCACAGTGTCGCCCCAAAATAAAATATTAGGCTATTTCATTTGAATTCATGACAGAAATCAAAAGTCTTTGTTTCATTATTAATAGACAGCTCGCAACGCTAAGTGTTAAATAACTATCACAGGGTCTGACTAAAAAGTTGCAAATAATCCTTCTGAGGGATTTATCAAGCAACAAACCACAAACAAAATGACATCCCTGTTTTACGGTGCTCGAATTCACTCACTCGTTTCATTCACTCCTTCAAGTGGACTATATTGGTGGACTAATGTAGGGCATAGTGAATGAGGATATAGGGGGTGATTTCGGATCCAGTCAAGCAAGAGTTAAGCAAGCATTTTTGTGTGTTTGATATTCATCTAAACATAGACAGCTTGTCTAAAACCAGGCTAATAGACGTCTAAGAACAGTCCAAAAATCCAAAATAAAATAGTTTTGGGCTGTTTTACATTTAGCAGACACTTTTATCCAGTGTCTTACAAGTGAGGATAAAATAAGCACTTCAAGTCATCAGAGAGTAGCAGTATAGAAAAAAAAAGTCAAAGGGCCCTATCAATAAGGACCCGTCGTAATAAGGCGCAAGATGTGTTTGCCGCGACGTGTTGCTATTTTCAGACCAGCGCAACTGTAATTTTCCCGTTTTGCGCCACGTTGTTTAAATAGCAAGTCCATTTGTGCCACTTTGTGGACTCATGGGTGTACTGATCTATTAAGGAGGTGTGTTAAGGCGCATTGTTGGGGCATAACTATTTTGAAGAACTAAAATAGACCAATAGACCAGCAATAGACCAGCTGAAAGTAGGGCTAAAGTCCAGCACAGAGCGCATTAGTTATGCGTCTTAAACGCGTACACATTATCTTTACATATGAAAAAGAATTAAAGTATTAATTATTGTCAGTGTTCTGTCCATGTGCCTCTGTTGTTTTCGTCATGTGATCCCTTTGTCCTGTCTTTCCAGCCATGTTCAGTGTTCATTAATCTCACCTGTGTCCATCCCTTGTGTCCCGTTAGTTTAATCATCCCTCTGTCTATTTATACCCTTTCATCTGTGTCCTTCGTTGTCCGGTATTGTCTTGTGTCAACGTCGATGTCCCGTCTGCCCGTCCATTGTATCCAGTTTGTACCCGTAAGTGTCTGTGAATAAATCCGTCTTTTGTTTAATTCCGTGTTCCGTCTCATCATGTCAACGTCTACCATACTCGAGTTGCTACAATTATATATTAAAATATTAATATATAACCTCGGGGGGGCTTTTTTCAGTTTATTCATGACAACTTGCTTTTGTATGTTGTTGTTGTTTATTATTATTATTATTATTAATATTAATATTATTATTATTATTATTAGTAGTAGTAGTAGTAGTAGTAGTAGTAGTAGTATTTTATTATATGCATAATTAATATTTTTTTTTTTATTAAAAACAAGCTTAGATTTGTCCACCTGTCAGGTTTTGGACCATGGGGCATAGGACGTGTGTTTGGAGAACTCGTTATTAATTATTGCTCATTTATTGGTTTGCTGGAAATTAGAAGTGAATTTAGAAATAGTTTTGAAACAAATCTTTGCACTTGACAAATGAAGATAATTATGTAGGCTAATGGATGTCTTCAACGGAGTGTGTACAACACCGTTTCCTCATCCACGAAAGAGAAAGTAAAGATGCCGAATGGAGGAGGCTCGTTCTTTATCCTCGCGCTGCAGATGCTCTGTTTAACTGTTTTCTCGCTAGTGAAGCGTTCAGTTTTTCCACTTACAAAGCCCACCATGTAAATAGCAAATGCCCCATTGCACGACGCAACTGACTCTTAAAGGGAATGGGAGATGAGACTCTAATTGGTTTAATCTCAAAGCACACCTATAAGTCATTAAGAGAATAAGCACAACCCTGTTAGACCATGCACCAAGGCACAAACTTAATGCCCTTAATGCTTTTTCCCCATGGCCTTTAGACTTTGCGCCTAGATCATTAAAATAGAGCCCAAAGTTACTAAATCTACAAGTCCAAATTTTTGTTTTAATTTAAATTGTCTTTGATTTTAAGACGTCAATTAGATTTTCACTGACAGTCCAAATTTAGCCTTGTTTTGGCCAAGCTGTCTCTGTTTAGATATTTATTAGATGTCTTTTAAACACAAAATTAATTAAAGGGTATATGTTCAGAAACACTCACCCGTGAAGAGGATTCTCTGTCCAGTTTCTCTGTCTGTTTCAGAAGGTGTGCTGTCCGGATTAACCCTCTTCATCACACTCAATTCGTTTTACTTATTTTACGTTTTAAAAGAGTTGAGATGTCCGTATGCATCTCAGTGGACTGTAATACAAGCTCTGGGCAGGAGGTCATATCTTATTCTCTCTCTCTCTCTCTCTCTCTCTCTCTCTCTCTCTCTCTCTCTCTAATGAGCCACCATGAGTGTTTTGTCTCCATGGAATCAGTGTTTAGTTGGGATGCATTACATTTATAGGCTTATGGATTATTTATTAAAAGCCATAAGCACCACTAAAATCAGTCCACACTATTTATTCAGTGCATAATTGAAAACATGCATTAAATGAAGCATAGTTATACATCATAAACCAATATATAATAAAATAACTATTGGCATAGTAAAACGAAATAAAAAACAAACAGAAACACATCATACATCAATTACAGTATACGTTATATCAAAGAGTATTGAGAAAAATATCCACAAATTTCGAACTGTCCATCAACGCAAGTCTACGGTTTGTGTGTGTGTGTGTGTGTGTGTGTGTGTGTATGTGTGAAGAAACAAGATTGCAAAATTAAAACTAATATGTTTACACATGCAAAGATAGTTTGTAGAAGGAAAACTAGGCCTACTTCCCAGTGTCCCAGTCACATTAAAGTAAGATAATATAACGTAACAGGCTTATGACAGTATCAAATTGTCTTGTTTCGATTAATTGATGAAGCTTTTATCACGATATTATTATCTGCAAAAAAAGGTTTAACAGTTATAATAACAAAAAATACTTAGTGCATTGCTTTATTGTATACACATGTTCAAAGTAAACAAAAGTTTCAACAATAAGTAACACTTTACAATAAAGTATCATTAGGAAAAGTAAGTTAATGCATTAAAATCAACTGTGAGAAATATCCACATTCATTATAGTTACTGTTTAATTTATTCATTCATTCATTCATTTCGGCTTAGTCCCTTTATTAATCTGGGGTCGCCACAGCGGAATGAACCACCAACTTATCCAGCATATGTTTTACGCAGCGGATGCCCTTCCAGCTGCAACCCATCACTTGGAAACATCCACACACACTCATTCACACACATACACTATGGACAATTTAGCTTACCCAATTCACCTATAGCGCATGTCTTTGGACTTGTGGGGGAAACCAGAGCACCCGGAGGAAACCCACACCAACACAGGGAGAACATGCAAACTCCACACAGAAACGCCAACTGACCCAGCCGAGGCTCGAACCAGCGACCTTCTTGCTATGAGGCGATCGTGCTACCCACTGCGCCACCGTGAGGCCCCATGTTTAATTTAATAAAAACTATTTTATTAGTTTTTAACTCCACTTAATAAAACGATTACGACATGTGATTCTAATACATTATTAGGTATTAACTATAAACCTCACGACATTAATATAAGCTTTAGTTATTGTTAGTTTAGTTAAATTAACCTTAGTCTTAATGAACAATAGGCCTGTAAATAGTTTTTAAATATAATATTTTACACATTATCTTCAATTAATATTCGAGCAGATAGTAGGCCAGAATAACATGTGAAAATGTACATTCTTGAAAATAAACTTCAAGCATTTGGTGTTGTGATGAAAACCACTGCAAATACAGTGTGTGCGTTCATAAAAAGCACTCTAAACGTAAATAATAAAAATATTATGTCAATTAAATATCAATTAAGCAATATAATTAAAAAATATAAATAAATAATAATTATTCACCGTGTTCTGAAGTGCCCATCAATATTGTGCATGTTCATTATCACGGTGAATTGAATTATTATTATTGAATATTTACTGAATTATTATTGAATATCGGCATATGTTTATATTTTTTTAGAAAGTTTATATAATATTTATATTTTATAATAATGATCTTTGATCAGCACGACTGTAAATGCAACATTCATTCATTCTTTTTCCTTGGGCTTAGTCCTTTTATTTATCAGGGGTCGCCACAGCGGAATGAACCGCCAACTTATCCAGCATATGTTTTACACAGCTTGTAAACCCCTTTCAGCTGCAACCCAGTATTGGGAAACATCCATACACACTCATTCGCACACATACACTATTGCCAATTTAGTTTATTCAGTTCACTTGTCTTTTCCCCGCATGTCTTTGGACTGTTGGGTAAACCCATGCAAACACGGGGAGAACATGCAAACTCCATACAGAAATGCCAACTGGCCCACCAGGGACTCGAACCAGCGACCTTCTTGCTGTGAGGCGACAGTGCTTACCACTGATCTACCGTGTCGCCTAAATGCAACATATCATAGCCTTTTCTTCAAGGCTGCAATTCCCCCGTCATCCAGCTGATGGAGCCAAAACTCCACGTGTTGTGAGTAAAGCGCACTGTGGGCGCATTATTATAGTATTGTGCTGAATGGACTCGCCCATGAACCTCTTGAGGCGCTCGGTCGGTCACCATGGTGGTGGCGGCGGCTTTTACAACAGCAAGCCCAGACAGCAGACCATCCGTCGCTTCTAGACACTAAAACACTTCGTATAAATGCTGCTTTTCACTCTCCGATGCTTTGAAAATCACTTAAAATGGACACTCGCCAAAGCGCGTGCATTGTTTTAGGATGGAAAACTGAAGATGGAATAGCGAACAGGGGACAAACGGAATGCTGAAAAATGCACTCGTCTGCGTAAAACACAGCTAAAACTCACAGCCGAAAATCTCCTGTCAGCGTCAGGTTGAAGAAGCTCCAGCGGCTGGAAGAGGAAAAAGCAGCCGGCCTGGTGCCTGTGGGATCGGGTCGAGGGACAGCAAGAAAGCTCCTGGCTCGGGCTGTGGCCTGGGGACAAGACAGGCTCTCTCCTCTGCAGCTTCCGAGAAATAAAAACTGGGTTTGTGCCCCCTTCATAAACAAACCACTTGTGTGAGAGATCGGCTGTGGATTATCCCGGAGCCATGGCGTCCTATGTGGATAACAGTTTTCGGCAGGCGGTGATGGTGAATCCGTCAGACAGGACGCAACAGGTCAGTCTTTAAATCATTTATTATGTGGCTGTTAACTGTTACAGTATACGCTGGGTTTCTGCTGTGTGTCATGTGGAATAAATTAATTTAGCTTTACAGTGTTGACCGTGCTGTAGTTATGTTACTTAACACGCGTATCTGAATTCAGTTGTCCTAATAAGCTTATAATCTATTCACGTTTATGTTATCTTGTTTTTGGAGTCCATTAACGTCAACACGAATGTAAACTTAGCATCGTTCACAACTAAACAAGCTTCGTCTTAATGGGAAATAGTTTAACATGACTTAAAATTTGGATATAAAACGGTTTATATGTTTAGCACAGCATTTGTGGGCTGTTAGCCTATGATTTGGAAGACGTTGCTATGACATTTTGCTGTAACGTTATAGTCTCCACCCTTAACGGGGCTCAGCCGGCGAAAGAAGAACATTATCTTATTATTACTTTGCAGTACGGATATTGATATGTAAAAGTCGAGAAGTGTTTGCATTTTAGTTTGTGTTATTTATATATCCTCTTAAAGCGTTTGTGATCATTTGGAGAAACTAAGAAAAAGATTCGATCCTAGCGAGTCGGTTTCTTAAAGTGACAGGCTGCTTTGTCAGACATGAAAGAAGACAAATGAATCTTCTATTGTACATCTCAATGATTTGATTTTACCTGCTGTTTCGTATTATCTTGCGATCATTTTAATACAGATTGTGTGTTTTTTCTACAGAAAATAACCGAAGCGGGTCAATATTTAAAGTGCATTTGAGGTCATTGTTCTCATATAATGGAATCATTGTTTATTGTGTGTGAACGAGTCGGTGTTTGAACGAATCGTTTAAGTGAGCCATTCTGAATGAACTGATGTAAATTGTGCTTTTTTAAATAAATAAGTTATATTTTAGTTATAATAGTTGATTCAGCTACTTCTTAAATGAGCACAGTGATGCATTTTTGTGATTATTTTGGGGATTTATTCATTCAGTTATTAAAATTGAATCAGTTGTAGTAAAATCCTAATAATAAATTGCATTTTTTGTTCCTAAGATGCACAAATACATCCTGAAATTTCTTTTCCACAACCAACATTGGAGTTGAAAAATAAATCATTGACTGGAACAGAACAAGAAGGATTTGTTCACTCTAAAGATTCGTTCGCAAATTAACCACCACCTAGTCAATACTAATTAAATATGTCTGGCATTTGAGGTAAAAGGCTCTCAGACAAAAATAATAAGTGATACAATCCTTCTGTTCCCCTTCTGGTTAATTTAATTTAGCCCCCTATTTTTTCCCACTTTCATGCATTACCCAGTTTCTCACATAGATAATGTGTTTTGCTGAAAAATATCAGAAGCTGATCATTTGTGTGCACTTATCTTACAGCGGATGTGAATATTATCACATGCTCATACAAGTTTCTGTTGCATACAAATAAAAACGTTCACTCATTAAGCCTTTTACATCAGATTGAGTCTCTGGACGTAATAATCTGATTATGAAAGAGCTTTTTGTAATCACATCTGTTCTCGCACTGAGTTGTTTGTACCTGGCTTTAAGCATTACGGACAATAGAGGCACTTGAGGGTCAGTATGGTATTCATTAGCAAATGCGAGTACAGCTGCGTTTCCTTGAGATTACGTTATATTCCTGCCTCCATTGAATGCTGGATCCTTTAAATCATCCCGGGTTGCTCTCAGAGTTATTCAGGAATCGTAGTATTGTGGCTATGAGTTGGAAAGTACTGACCCCTGACATCAGAACACACCACACCTTAAATTCACTATTGAAATGGTCTCTAGATGCAAATGCGCATGATTAAAAACCTTTTCAAGGAAAATCAGTTCACTTTGTGGCCATATTTGCAATGCAGCTATTAGGCATGGTCCGTTATAAGATGCTGACAGTATGATAACCTTGGATAAAAATATCCAGGTTTCACAGTATTGTGATTACTGCTCTCATTCATTCATTCATTTTCTTTTCGGCTTAGTCCCTTTATTATTCTGGGGTCGCCACAGCGGAATGAACCACCAACTTATCCAGCATATGTTTTACGCAGCGGATGCCCTTCCAGCTGCAGCCCATCTCTGGGAAACATCCACACACACAATCACACACATTCACTACGGACAATTTAGCTTACCCAATTCACCTATACCGCATGTCTTTGGACTTGTGGGGGAAACCGGAGCACCCGGAGGAAACGAACGCAAACACGGGAAGAACATGCAAACTCCACACAGAAATGCCAACTGACCCAGCCGAGGCTCGAATCAGCGACCTTCTGTGATTACTGCTCTAAAATATGTTATTTTTTAATTGTCTGGGTAAAAAACAACACCCCCCCCCATTGAACACAATATATTTTATTTTAAGAACCATTTAAAATACTTTGGAGCAGTAAACATGTCAGGTTAAATAATTAAAATAAATCATTGACTTCTGCTGTCTTCACCTGTTTCAAAAACACAGCTTTCTTTACAACTTGAAAAGGCATCTTTGGATATCTTTCTTTTTTGGGGGGATATAAATGAATCCACTGCACTGTTCAGGTCTGTAGCATTCTTGGATGTTGGTTTATAAGCGATTTGTTTTTTAGATGTTTGCTGAATCGTAGGCTGAGCAGTAGCTTTTGATGTGTATTTCCTTTTCTGCTTGAGACTGTTAACAATTTCTGTAAATTACACTGCATTTAACTGTAAAATGAACCGTATTTTACTGTAGGACAATTATGCAGAACGTTACTGTATTTTAAAGTTGCATTGTAGGAAATATCTTCTTGGCACCATTAAAATACAGTATTTTTAATTAGGTCTAAATCAAAAAACAAATGAGCGTGAAACATGACCAATCACAGAAAGGGATTTTTCTTCCACCTGGAAAAAGAAAACCCAGATGCCAGAAGCTGGCAGCTACAAGGTGTGTGCAAATGCTCTTATGTTTCTGAAAATACTCTATATTCTTGGTTTAATTAATACAAATAAATACAAATAAATAAGTAGATTAAGCTAAATTTGTTTCTGTGCATCACTTAACGACGTGCGGTGAAAAGGCTAAAAAACTAAATGCAGTAGTTACAAAACTTACATATACCGTAGGAATGGTTTGACAGAAAATTTTAGCGGCTTTAAAACCTTGACTTTTCCAAACCTCTGTAAACAGTCAGATCAGTTTCTGTCAGCTTTGTGTTTTTGACTGTTTGCCGCCATTTTGTGACTGAATAATGCACAGGTTAGTGTATACTCCATCAGCTTCAGTTTCATACCTGTCAGCTTTGTGTTTTTGACTGTTTGCTGCCATCTTGTGACTGAATAATGCTCAG
>CAIGQW010055024.1:20343947-20356275 GCA_903798125.1 Danio choprae | reverse complement strand
CTTTGTGTTCAAGATGATGTGATTGTGAGTAGATGATGACAGAATTGCCATTTTCGGGTGAACTATCCCTTTGTGATCAATTAATCTATTCACTTGTTAAGTGTGACGTCACGCAAAGCGGCTTCCGGGTCCAAGTGCTATATCAAACTGTATGGGGAGGTTCAACAAATGGTAATAATAAACATTTACAAAGTGATGTAATACTTTTGAAAATCACGATCGCAATATATATATTCATGCCTAATATTAGATGGATAGAAAGTGGTTAATTTTTTGTAAAATTATTAAAATATTGGTGTCTGTGATGCAGCAAATCCAATGACTGTTGTGTACACCATGATTTTTATATAAAATCCACTTTAATATGAGATGGGACTAAAAGGTGGACATAAACTAATATTTTCTCAATTCAAATGAATAGCGGCTTGGACCCGGAAACAGTATTTCATATGTCATGACTTAGCAAGCGGATACGAGTCAATCCACAGAAAAGAACTGTTTGTTCTGATAATCTTCAATTAAAATCTGACCTTCACTGCTTATATCAAGCTCAAACTCTAGTGTGACCACAGCTTTAGTTGTTAATGCGTCAACATACTGGAATAGTAAAGCACTTTTGGCTCATGCAGACTTTAAGAACCATTATCGAAACCAAATGTCCAGTATATACTCACCGGCCACTTTATTAGGTACACCTGTCCATCTGCTTGTTAACACAAATTTCTAATCAGCCAATCACATGGCAGCAACTTAATGCATTTAGGCATGTAGACATGGTCAAGACCATCTGAATGGGGAAGAAAGATAATTTAAGTGACTTTAAACATGACATGGTTGTTGGTGCCAGACGGGCTGGTCTGTGTATTTCAGAAACATGTTCTTCTGGGATTTTCATGTACAACCATCTCTAGGGTTTACAGAGAATGTTCTGAAAAAGAGAAAATATCCATTGAGCAGCAGTTCTGTCAAGCCACAGCCTGCCTGAGTATTGTTGCTGACCATGTCCATCCCTTTATGACCACAGTGTACCCATCTTCTGATGGCTACTTCCAGCAGGATAACGCGCCATGTCATAAAGCACGAATCATCTTAGACTGGTTTCTTGAACATGATAATGAGTTCACTGTACTCAAATGGCCTCCACAGTCACTAGATCTCAGTCCAATAGAGCACATTTGAGATGTGGTGGAACGGGAGATTTGCATCATGGATGTGCTGCTGACAAATCTGCAGCAACTGCCTGATCATGTCAATATGGACCAAAATGTCTGAGGAATATTCCCAGTACCTTCTATGTGAATCTATGCCACGAGGGATTAAGGTACTTCTGGAGGCAATAGGGGGTCCAACCCGGTACTAGTAAGCTGTACCTAATAAAGTGGCCAGTGAGTGTAAGTACCATGTCTTGATGCAAGTCAAAACAAGAGTGAAGTGGGTCACTCATCATCACTGAATATGAATGGGTCTCCTGGTGAAAGGGGCTGATTTGAATACGCTGTTCATGCATCAGTTGTGGTTGGTTGGTGGCCCTCGTCTCTTCCGGTGCTCTTTTGATCCTCACGTTTGGGCTGCTTGTGTCATTCGAGACTCATCCTCCTCTTCATCCTCCTTTTGATCTGTTGCTCTGTTTCTCTGTTCCGACCCATTTGTTACCATCTTTCTCTGTGATCTTCCTCAACGAATGAAACTCTCTCTCTGAAGCTGCAGACAAAATGCACAGGGAGCTCTGAAAAAGGGTGTAGGTTTTAGCAATGCATAATATACGGGAGGGGTGTGTGATATTTATCATTTACAATAATGTGCAACCTGACATTAAATCTGTCACTTTACAAAATCACATACCTACAGTCAAAAAGTGTGAAGCCAGTTAGAATGATCCTACAACTAAAGTTATGAAAATTTAACCAATGTTCTGAAGAAAGCAGAATATTTGTGTTTTGTTACTGATTAATTTATTTGTTTTAAAGCGAATCAGTCATTTTGAATAAATTGTAAGGACCTGAATGAATCGTAAGCTGTGTTAATGTCAGAATCTTTTGCGAAATGTTCAAACAAACATGTAATGCTTCGACATGCCATTTAAAGGTGCAGTATGTAAGTTTGACATCCAGTGGTTGAACTAGGTATTGCATTCCTGGATCAAAACACACGCAAGCGCAGGTTGGCAGATTGAGGACCAAAAGTAGTGTGCCTGGCTATCGAGCCTAAAGGCTGATTTAAATCATGTTGTAAATAAAAGCAACAGCGCACGATAGAAGGAATATTCTCCATATTAAAAGGAGTTTTGTTCCAACCAAACTTTTAGACTTTAATAATGTTAAAGAGGTTTAATATGTATTAATTAGATTATAAACCTTACCATTTCGTGAGTGAGTGCATATTCTGTGCTTCTGAATGGTATTTGAAGTTCTGTCGTGTTTCGTCTGGTGCAAACAGCTAAATTGCTTATCACTGCAAATCACCTCACGTAGCGTGTTGTTAGGACACGGGGTTACAATGTAACCTGCTCACCTAATGTTTACATTTGTTGTAATATTTAGATTATTTGCTAATTAATGACCACCTTATGTGGTTGCGGACGCATGCTGCGAGAGCCTTTCAGACTGAATGAATGAAATACGCGGTTTTCCAACAAGCAACCCGGGGTGCTGAAATATAATTGGCTAAAGTGGCAGTGGGCGGGTTAAAAGAACCAAAACAAAGACAGCGTTCTGGCACATAACGCACATTTTCAAAGAAGAATATCTGACTTTAGCATTGTTTTTCAGATAAACTAGAATGTTCATATATCATGCTTCTTAAATATCTGCAAACATATTATGGTATTTGTATGCTTTGGAAGAGTAAGGAAATCACATACAGCACCTTTAAGTGGATTAATAATTATGGATTAATGGCAGTTAAAATTCACTGTTATATAAAATATTACTATTAATTGATATCTGTTCCAGAGGCAGTCATATGTATAAAAACTGACTGACATCATAAATCCAACAAAATCCAAACCAACCATTTTTGAAACTTTTGCTACGAACTTGAGTGATGTTTTAATATTTTGAAGACCTTTTATATGTCAGAGTTAAATAAGAGATATCAAAGAAAATACCATTTATCTTACATGTTAAAACAGTTACACGGTGGGTCAGTGGTTAGCACTGTCGCCTTACAGCAAGAAGGTCGCTGATTCGACTCACAGTTGGCAGTTCTGTGTGGAGTTTGCATGTTTGCCCCGTGTTAGCGTGGGTTTCCACTGGGTGCTCCGGTTTCTCCAACAGTCCAAAGACATGCGAAGTAGGTAAATTGGCCATAGTGTATGAGTGCATGTGTGAATGTGAGAGTGTATGGGTGTTTCCCAGTACTGGATTGTGGCTGGAAGGGCATCCGCTGTGTAAAACATATGCTGGAACAGTTGGCGGTTCATTCCGCTGTGGCGACCACTGATAAATAAGGGACTAATGATTTTTAGTTCATTATAAGCTGATTGTAATGTGAAATCTTGTGCCTTGTTGCTTTCTGCGGCCTTCTTCACTGAGGTATAGCCGTATAGAATGCTCTTTATGGTGGCGGTCATGCGTTGTGTTTTTCCATTGCTTTTATTACCCACAGCGTTCTGACGAACAGAGGCCAGACAAACCTTCTGCTGCATTAGAGAAATGTCAAGGCTGTAGAAACGTAATCTGAATTCATCTCTTTGACACGCAGCAGCAGAAGAGCCAGAGACATTCTTTCTGATGGAAAGAAAGAAAGAAGAAAAGCACACAGACAGATTTCTTCAAGTGCTCAGATGGTACAATGCCACCATTTGTTAAAATCTCTGGGTAGAAGGGGCCTGATCGCAACTAATCTCCTAGTATTAGGAGAGAAGCCAGAAAACTGGTCTGAGATCAGTGTTGAAAGGTAGATTTAACTGTAGTAATCCTGCCTGTGCCTGACAATGTTTGCTTCTGTGAACGTAGACCAACGCTTTAGCTAATTACCTGATTATCTGTATTGTGATAAGGATTTTTTTAGGATCCATAACATGATATTATTACCCTAATATTGATATTATAACACAAAAATTCTTATATGTTTTTCTAGTGTGAAATATTATTATTTTTTGTATTAATGTAAAAGTAAGCATTTTTATATGTCTACATAATATAAAACATTAAATTTTATTATATTGTGAATATGAAATTGTATATATATATTTTTAAACACATTAAAATAATGACAATTGTAAATGTAGGAAAATTAAAAAAAATATTTAATTGCTATTATTATAATGCAAAATAATAGTAAAGGTGTCATAAGTATAATATTATTTTTGAGGGGAAGCATGACCTTGAATTTTCTTTTCAGATTTGTATTTACAACTGTGGCGTCTCTCTTTTTCAATTCATTATTCTAATAAAGTCAGCAGACATTTTCTTGCCCAAGTAAATCTAGTGGCACACATTTTATTATTACGCCTCCTTAAATGATTTCCCCTGCGTATGTTTTGTGTTTGTGGAGAACAGACTGGGCTGTGTGCAGGAGCAGCTCAGACACCTGAGCCGGGGATTGTATTCCTCCTTGATCAGAACAATGGCTCGACTCCAGATTGAACGCTCTAGTCATGAGGTCATATTCCCCTCTGCTCTTTATGGCTCCATAGACCTGTACATTACCATGTTTATGAGGGTTCAGCACAGGTTTTATGATGAGGAATTAGGCCAGGTTATGCCTGGTCTAAAAAGCACCTCTCTCAGCCCAGACTGACACCCCGCTCTCTATACCTTATTGTTTGGAAAATAAGACAGTAGTAAAAGCCAAATATAAATAGCATGATTTATGTAGAACTGTGTGCTGGAGACCTAAATATCAATTTATTCCAGTAGTGCTCAGCTGATATTTGGTATTTATTTGTAAGTATTGCATTGACAGCTAAGTGTTGTGAGTGGGACTTTTATTTTGCTTAAGCACAGATGCCAACCAAGGCTCATATATGTCTCAGTCTACAAATACGTGGCTCAGGGTACATTTCATGGCATATTTTAGATGACAAATACACTGGAGAGCACTGTCTACATTTTTGTGATTATGAAATTCGTTACTAAACTGCATTTTGTTATATGTGTCATTTACATGTTATTTTTGTATACATCAATGAGAAGGCGGGGCTTGCAGAACATAAGAGAAAAGTGCATCGCAGCCATGTAGTTGTATCATTATTTTACATTGATTTTAGTTGTTTTGTGGAAGCCTGCTTCACTGGACTCCAACCTGAGAGCTCTGATTTACTGGTACAACACTGTACAAGGTGAGCTACCGAGTATACTGACCACGGCAGAAAAAATGTCCATATGGAGATAAACAGACGAGGCAACAAGTTATTTTGTGGTATTTATTTGGTTCTGTGCAAAAAACTGCATGAAAATAATTGTTTATTCATTGATGATTTGTCCCTGTAAATATCATTAGTGTGAAAAGGAGCAAATGTTGTTGGCATTATACTGCCCTGTAGCATTCGTTTTACCTAGAAACTGCAGTCAAATGTATGTTGAAGTACGTTTTTGCAGTTTCACAAAAAATATAGGCTGGAGAATGTGTTTCCAATGAGCCTGTGTTGACACACACAAACACTCTCTTTATATTCTTTAGCTTACTGTCCTTAGCTTTACTGTTTAATAAGTGAATCAAAAAGCATGTGAAAGAGCCATAGACAACACACTTCAGACAGTTTTTTAAGCCATGAGTATTTAAATCACAGCTCAAAAGAAAAAAAAAAAGTCACGGCAAGTTCTAGGAACTTGTGATCATCCATAAGTGTTTTCTCTGTAATGGTTTTCTATGTGAATACTTTAAATTCAGTTTTTCATGTTGTGTTCATATTCTTGCCACATCTGTTTGCTTGTATGTAGCTTGCATCATTATTGAAGTGTGCACCAATTTTGGTATTTTAATATCACTGTCTTACCTCATTAATACATAGTACAAATTAATGGTGGTCAATGAATGGTCAATGCCCTCCAGTTGGGCATTCTTATAATGTTGTGCTGCCATGTTAAAAATAAGTAATTTTCCATTTATTTTACATTCAGAACATTAGAAGTGTTATTATGAGCTTTTATTAAGTTTGATATCTTTATTGGAGGTGTTTGTTAACCCTCTCAATGTTCGTTCTCTCGACTGAATGTCTGCGAGCTTGACTGAAATGCAGCTAGTCAGATTTTTGGTGTTTTTACAAGTGCCAAGAACTAACAATAACACCCCAGTGGTGCTTACTAATCTAATTCTCACTGGAATTGCTGACGGTTTGACTTTTGTTCCGCTGCTGCTGCACGGGGATGGAGGAGCTTTGTTGGCTCTTGAGTGAGTGTTAACCTGGACTGAACCTGTGGCTGGATTCCCAATGCCAGGCTGTTAGGATCCAGATTACTTCTCTGTTGAATCTATACGATTGGAGAAATGACACTTCACCTCAGCTCACCAGATTTAGCTTTCTCTCAGCCCTGCGCTCTCCATTTCTGTGAGCTGAGGTAATGTGTACTTTTGTCCGCCTCATGGACACCGGTGGCAGAAACTCACAG
This sequence comes from Danio choprae, assembly GCA_903798125.1. NCBI lineage: Eukaryota > Metazoa > Chordata > Actinopteri > Cypriniformes > Danionidae > Danio > Danio choprae. Next base: position 20,349,721 of record CAIGQW010055024.1, on the reverse strand, counting down.
ATGAGTTTCGAAGTGTTTGAGGGGGAACTTTGTGACTTGAATCTTTATAAAATACTGCACTGTATTTAACTCTGACCTTCACTAATTGGAAACAATTGCTTGATCTCATCATCATGGCAAGTGTTTGCTGTTGCATTAGCAGGATTTTATTTAGAGCCACTTTTTTTTTTTTTTTTTACAGTCATTTCCCCAGTACTTTCATTCTGTAGTATTTGGCTCTGGTTTGTGTTAGAGGTGGGCGGTGTGTCCAAAAAACATACCTGGAAATTACGTAACTGTGTAGTAATGTCTGTCTATAGTATGACTTTTCTAGTGAATTGCATGATTTTAAATACAAATTCATTTTTATTTTCAGTTTAAATTGAATGGATGCTAACAATATATATTATATATATATATATTATATGTTATAATTTTTTTACTTAAAAAGGTCAAATGTTCTAAAAACATCTAAAAAAGGAAATTAAATATAAAAGATCAAATTTGCAAAGTGGAATAAGTATGATAATGTTATTATTATTTGTTAAAAAATATATATTAATACTTTGTATTAAGCAATGATGCATTAAATGCACAAACATTGTAGACATTCATAAATTGATTCTGAAAAATATTTAGGGTTTTCAATGCTAATATTAATAAATGTTTCATGATCATCAAGTCAGCATATTAGAATAATTTCTGAATTTCTGAAGGATCCTGTCACACTCCAGACTGAATCATACTAATGTATATGCTACTGATAATTCATATTGTCAATATAGCAATACATTTTTAAACATTAGAAGCTGGTTATCACAGAACTTCACAATATTACTGTTTTATAGTATTTTGTGATCGAATAAATCAAGCCCTAAAGTATAGACCCCAAACTACATTTAAAGCTGATAGTTTAAAGCTGTTTTCATGACGAAGCTTTTAAAGAGAATCAAGACATTATTCCACAAGTCAGTCCCTATAAGAGAACAGAAAGGTGGTCTGCGCAGATAGTAGACCCCTCTTTATCCATTATAGCTGTATCTTGACTAAAGTTATTGTGACACTAAATGTGTACTCTCAGATCTTGTTTGGAAAGCTTTGCCCTGTCACACTAAGAACTATTGTGTGACTATTTTAGTCCTAATCCCCAACATCTAATAAAACCAATTAGCGTAAGCCCGTCTTCACTGGCCTGTTTGTGTTCGATCAGTCAAAGGCTTTGAACTGGGTTACAGAAAGCCCTCCTGTTGGCCCCATCACACACACACAATCACACACAACCCAGATTTTCTCCACAATAGCGCCTCATAATTATCTGTACAATGACAAGGTCCACTGGAAACACTTGTATGCAGCAAAGCCCTTCAGTAGCAGCCGATAAACCTCTGATATGAGTGTTTATGGCGTGTGGTTAAGCAATAAAAGCTCCCTGATTGTTTAGTCAGCTGTTTAATTCATGTATCTTCACTACTATATTACACATCATGATTATGAATCGTGATATGTGGGTGGTTGGGCGCAGTTGTGCATGTGTCCACCTAACGCTGCGATTCGGTGCATTAGCATAATCAGCAGTGATGTCTAATGAATGGCTTTTATGATCTGCGTCAATGTGCATTTAGCATTATGTTAATCAGAGCTGCATGTGATTTGTAGTAAGAGTGAAGGAGGGCAGGCGTTGATGTGTCGACGGTACACAGGCTCTGTGGAAATCAACCAGCGTTTGTCACCGATAATCAGCGTCACTGTAATTATTCTGTCATGTTAGATGGGTTACTTACTTCACTCGGACTCGTTCTGTAGGAAGCATTCAAATTGAAGAGGGGTTTCAGTGTTTGTGATGTTCAGAATTATTAGCCCTCCTGAATTATTACCCCCCGTATATATTTTTTTTCCCCAATTTCTGTTTAACTGAAGTAATTTTTTTCTTCAATACATTTCTAAACATAATAGTTTTAATAACTAATTTCTAATAACTGATTTCGTACATCTTTGCCATGATGACAGTACATAATATTTGACTAGATATTTTTCAAGATACTAGTGTTCAGTGACATTTAAAGGCTTAACTAGGTTAATTAGGGCAAGTTAGGGTAATTAGGCAAATCATTGCTTAAGGATGGTTTGTTCTGCAGACAGTCAAAAACAAATATTGCTTAAGGGGGCTAATAATGTTGACCTTAAAATGGTTTTTAAAAAATTAAAAACTGCTTTTATTCTAGCCAAAATAAAACAAATAAGACTTTCTGCAGAAGAAAAAATATTATAGGAAATACTGTGAAAAATTGCTTGCTCTGTTAAACATCATTTGGGAAATATTTGATAAAGAATCAAATTCACAGGGCTGATAAGGGGGCTAATAAATTTGATCTCAAATGGATTTGAGAGAGACATTATTGATGGAGTCAGGGGGAGTTTTTATATGTGTGGTTTACAAAAGGAGAATATTAGATGGTGTACACTGCCTAAATTTATTTTGGTGATTTGAAACGGTGATAATTAATTATTGATTTTTCTCTCAGCAGCACGGCGGGCACTTATTATTAATAACAAACTTTTTAATTCACATAATGAACAGTACATTTGTTTGCTTTTTAAAGTTGCTTTTATTGTATAAAAGTTGATTTTATTGGCTTAGTTTATTTTAATTCCGGTTTATTTAAATGTATTAATTAAACTGTCACCCTTACTTTTTGAACATAGCCATTAGGAGTATCAAAATTAATTGTTTCTTCGATGCACGGCAATGCAGACGCAGACAATTCGATATCGGTTCAGTAATAGATCAAAACCGGTTATTACGTACTGATGTCATTTATCTCATATGCGCTATGTCGCGGTAGAATACTATGGTGAAGGAGGCGAGGGCGAGTAAATAAAATGCACCAACTACTTAAAAACAGACAACTGTGCACAATTCACTGCTTGTGAGTTTGCTGGACAGTCTTTCACTGACACTGAAGGTTCAGCAGAACCAAGAGTCGCTATTTCACTGCTAGGGAGAAAATGAAAGCTGTTAAACTCCTTCTCCATTTCCATCTCTCTCTCACTTTATACCTTTGAACTGCTGGCATGTTTGTAAGGTAATGTTTCCTCTCCTCTCGGCTGTTAAAGCAAAACTTGTGGATCCAGACATGAGCGTGTATGTAGAGGGAGTTTTCTACACCGCGTCTATTACAGATTGCCTGTGATAACCGTGCATTATGCACATATAGACTGTAATTGCGTCTGCTCTTCATTGTCTGCTCACTCATTGGTGAACAGCGTTGACCGTTTTAGAACCAATCGCTGCCATTTCTGTTGAGCGGGTGAAGACAATGACCAATCATAGGGGTGTAAGAACTCGCTTGACAACTCTCAGAAAGCAAGCGGGATAATAGTACCATAATGCACCGAGATATCGAATTGAACCGAATCGATGGCATGATAATCGTAACTGAACCGAACCGTGAGACCAGTGTAGGTTCACAGCATGTTCAAATTAAATGATTGCCAATCTTCAACGCTCTGCAGCATACATTCAAGCTTGGTCTCATTTTAAAGAAGACAGATATATGATTTTAACTGAATTAAAAAAAGATTCAAAAAGTAAAATAAAAGAAAAGTTATGTGCCTTTGTTTTGGAAAATAATACATCGTGACCATCTGAGGGCGCCCCCTGTTTTAGTGTTTTGAGAGCTTGAATATTTTGAGCAATATGAACTATATTTTTTTATACTTTTGACAATATTTGTAAAGTAGACATCAGATTTTATTGCAGTATGGGCAGTTTGGCGGTACTTGATCTAAATTCTGACTCCAAAAAACATATAAAAATTGTTTATGTGGATTGCTTTAGCAAAGTAATGCTTTTTACCACTCATATTCTTGTGGTAAATAAATAAATAACTGTGGCTCAGTAATAATGATCAGAAATCAGTTATTTATTTGATTCTCAGTTCATGATTAGATTCTGTGATCATAGATTTAATGCTATTGATCTTAAAGGGATAGTTCACCAAATAATACAAATTGTCTCATCATTTTTGCTTCCTTGTGTGGGTTTTAAATCTTTACGAGTTTCTTCTGTTGAACACAAAAGAAGATCTTTTTAAAAATGCTGGTTTATGGTCTGATGGGGACATTGATTTCCGTAGTATAAATATATATTTCCATAGTACCATAAACCAGCATTCTTAGAAATATTTTCTTTTGTGTTCAACAGAAGAAACAAACTCTAATAGGTTTTGAATGAGAAAAGGGTGAGTAAATGGTGACAGATTTAATTTTTAGGTGAATTATCCCTTTAAAATGAACCATGACCTTGAGTTTACAAATGGTGAATTAGTGAAAAGAAGTTGAGAGCCATAGATCTGCATATTAAACGTAAACGTTTTATTTTAGGTACACATGAGTGCATTTCCGATGCATGCAATGAATAGTCAGAACATGGACTATAGACTGATTAATGGATTTTGAGAATCAGTATCAACTACAGTTTTAAAAATCATCTGAAAAATATATATATATATATTTTAATTGCAGAGGCCTATAATGCATGTAGTTTGGTCTACTAAAACTCATTATCCATAACAGTTTTCAAAAGTGCATAAGATTTTATAATCTATTCTTTTTGCTAGTCTGTTCATGATGACAGGTCAGGATGGGTTTTCATTACATTGAACAGACAGTGTAAATGTCCCTCAAATTTTCTCTATCCTTGTGTTTCACCTTGTGGTGAGTGAAGTTTTCCTTTAAATGTTAATGATTGATTCATTTGCATATTGATCAACATTGTTTTCATACCCTGATTGTTCCCATGAGCTAGTCAGATCTTTAAAAAAAACTCCAGCAAAACTGACCTCAGTTTCCCTTTTTTAATTCAATTGTAGTTCAACATCCTGAGGATACAGCCAGAAATAGCCTGATGTTTTCTTCAGACGCCTTCACTACAGGCTTCAGGGTGGTATCATACGATTACTACGCAAACAGGAAAATGAGCACTATGTTGACCAATTAGATGAACAATTGGAAGTGCAGGAAACAATGAAAATATGCTCACAGCGAACTGTAGTCAATGTCTTTGTTTTGCCCAATTCCTCGATTTCTAGGACAAGATCACAAAGTACATGACAAAGCTGATACTTGAAAATCAACATGTGTCTAATTTATTTGTCAGGCAAACTTTCCCCAAAGAAAAAAGGAAAACTTTTCCAACATGTTTAGTGTTCTTGATTACAGTCTAGATTAGAGCGTGAAACCGATTCACCTCTGAGTTAAGCGCTGCCTTTTTTTCCAAGTAGGTTGTATAAATTGTATCAGACATTTTAAGAATGGGTTAACTTGATTTATTAAAATGAATAACATGACTATTTGATTTGTTTTTTGAATTGTATATTGCTATATTGCTGTGCAGTATTGACAAATCTCTATAACGTTCTATCTACTATGACGTTTATGAAACAATATCTTTTCTCAGAGTGTTTTTCGTGCTGGTACATTGGTTGGTTTTTGACTGTAAAACCTGTAAATAAATGACACTAAAACTGCCTGCAGTAAGTTAACTTGTCTTAATGAGTGATTCATTGAAATGATTCATTCAAAACAAATCTTTATGGACGGAGTTTTTTTTTTAAATCACTTACTCAAATGATTTGTTAACGTCAACAAAACTCTGAAGTGGTTGTTTGGCTCTGGCTTTGTTTGGAACCATTTTGTGTTGTTGAAAAAGGACTATATTATGTCTGAAATGAAACTCAATCAATATTATTGTCTTATTTGTTGAACTGTTGTATAAAATCAATATTTAATTTGTA
>CAIGQW010055024.1:20308585-20318807 GCA_903798125.1 Danio choprae | reverse complement strand
ACCAGACACTTTCTTACAATCACTCCATATCTCTATAAAAAACTGTGCATTTCTGAATGTGCCTCAGACTGGTGAGTGGGCTTGACAAACCACCTATAGAAAACTCTTTCATTTCTGACACTGTTCCAGATACTTGCACAAGTTTTTGCATTTGCACCAGATACTTTCTTACATTCACTCCATATCTCTTTAATAAGTTTGTGCATTTCTCAATGTTTCTCACACAGGTGAGTGGGCTTGAAAAACCACTCGTAGAAACACACTCTTTCATCTCTAACACTTGCAGCAGTGTGTACGTTTGCCAAAACGTTTCATTCCAAGGGAAAGCAACTCATAAAATGTTTACATTCAATGCAGTATAAGTCACTTTGGATAAAATAATTTGCCAAATGCATAAATTTAAATATAAATGTGCATCATTTATATTAGTGGGCGGAGCTAACAGTTTTTTGTTTACTTAGACTTTCCGATTGGTGGAATTTTTTTTTTGTACAGCATCATGGGTAATATATATATTTTTTTGTACAAAGTCCACTGTTAAACATGACTGTTTTAAAAATGGTCCAATTAAGTATGATTGCATTTGAAGTACAAAAACTCATTTAACCTGGAAATGATTTGTTTTAAGTATTTAGCCTGACACGTTTACTGTTCCAAAATATTTCAAATGTTTCTGAAAATAAAATATATTGTGTTTAATGGGGGGAAAAAGTAGTTGTTTTTCACCCAGACATTTAAAAGAACATATTTTAGAGCGGTAATCACAATATTGTAATACCATCTTTGGGATGAGATGTTAAACCGAGGTCCTGACTCTCTGTGGTCATTAAAAATCCCATGACACTTCTTGTAAAGAGTAGGGGTGTAATCCCGGTGTCCTGGTCAAATTCCCTCCATCTGCCCTTACCCATCATGGCCACCCAATCATCCCCATCCACCAAATTGGCTCTATCACTGTCTCTCTACTCCACCAATTGCTGGTGTGTGGTGAGCGCGCTGGCGTCGTTGTCCTGGCGCTGCGGTTGCATCATCTAAGTGGATGCTGTGGTGGTGTGGAGAGAACCCTTCCCCCCCACCCCCCTCATGATTGTGAAGCGCTTTGTGTGTATGGCCATACACGATAAATGCGCTATACAAATGCACATTACATTACATTACATACCATAAAACCGTGATATTTTTATCGAAGATTATCATACCGTCCTAATCTTATACCAGCCCATGCCTAGTGTCGTTGCATGTAGTTACGGTGTAGACTTGATAGTCAGGGTATAGCTTGTGTTGGTTTTGTCAATCTGGTAACCTGTGTTTGCGTGGAGTCGTCTGAGATTTTGCGTGACAAAGTCTTTTGAATTTGAACTGCAATATCTAGTTTAACCACTGGGGGTGTCAATCTTACATATACTGCACCTTTAAAGGTTTATCTGTATCCAGAACCAGACAGTTGCACTTTTTTATCAGTCTTGAAACAAACAAAACAAAAAAACATGCTGCTTAATACTTTTGTTGAAATTCATTATCATTCCATAGATGAATAGAAGGAAAATCAAAAGTAAAGTGTATTTGACATACACGAATGAATGTCTTTACCATTCTTTGTAGAGATGTGAACCTACACTGGTCTCACGGTTCGGTTAGTTTACGATTATCATGCCTTCGGTTCAATTCGATATCTCTGTGCTTCACGGTGCATTGACGATGCTTTCCATACACAATTTTACATTTTACTTCACAGCACAAGAATTCTTGTATTAAAATGTATAATTTATAAATACATTTTATATGTATTTGTAATACAATATTGTCCTTTAATACAAGCAGTCAGATATATGTACTGTACCTTTAATTTTACCTGCTCGAAGAAAACACTCTTTTTGAATGCATCAAACAAAACTCAAGTACATGCACAGAACAACATGAGCATTTATAACAAATAAACAAGTGTAAATATTATCCTGCTTGCTTTTTGAGCGTGGTCGAGCGATCACGCGCTCAACAGAAAGGGCTGCGATTGGCTCTAACGCTCTGACACTGTTCACCGATGAATGACACTGATAGACGCGGTGGTGAAAACTCGCTCTGCAGACACGCTTGTGTCTGGATCGGATCCGCAAGTATCTATAACAGCCGAGAGGAAAGGAAACATCACGCCAGCAGGTCAAAGGTCCACAGTAAGAGAGAGAGAGAGAGAGAGAGCGAGTTTACTTTCATTTTCTCCATAGCAGTGAAATAGCGGCTTCTGCTGTAACTTCCGTGTCAGTGAATGACTGTCCAGCAAACACGCAGTGAATTGTGCAGAGTTTCTACCGCCATATAGCGCAAATGAGAAAAATGACATCAGTACGTAATAACTGGTTAGGATCTATTATTAAACCGATACTGAATTGTCCGCATCTGCATCGCGGTGCATCGAAAAAACCAAACAAAAAAATCTTTGTAATCAATTTAAAGCATCATTGCTCAATAAAATCGTTTAGTGTATGCAGCTTAACATACACTGTAAAACTGGACACTGTATTTTGTGTTTTCCGTTTATTTATGGTAGTGAATTGCGTTACGGGACATTGATCTGTTCTTTGTCCACTTTTGATGTTGAAAATTCAGCTCTGCGGTTTAACAAAGTGACTTTTATTGACATTTTAGTTGCTTGAAATAATATAATGTATAAGAAATAATATATAGAGAAATAAGACTGTAAAATAACAGACAATGTACTGGCAGTTTAAGGTTTTTGTACCATAATATACAACGCCAACTCAGATCTCTTTAAACTATTAAAAATGCTCATAAAAGTCAATTTTCCAAACTTTTCAAGTTTAAAAGTTGTTGGTAGAAAGATCAACATCCCATAATGCAATTCAAAAGCATAAATTCATTCATTCATTCATTTCCATTTCGGCTTAGTCCCTTTATTAATCTGGGGTCGCCACAGCGGAATGATCCGCCAACTTATCCAGGATATGTTTTACGCAGCGGATGCCCTTCCAGCCGCAACCCATCTCTGGGAAACATCCATACACACCCATCCACACTCATACACTACGGACAATTTAGCTCACCCAATTCACCTGTACCGCATGTCTTTGTACTTGTGGGGGAAACCGGAGCACCCAGAGGAAACCCACGCCAACACAGGGAGAACATGCAAACTCCACACAGAAAGGCCAACTGACCCAAAAGCATAAATAATTATGTAAAAATAATAATAAAAAATGATAAATAAAATAATAAATAAAAACATGAATCACAAAATACAGAAAAGTGCTGATTTATGGACATTTTTTACAGTGCATCATTGAAACCAATGGCATTTCTAAAGCATTATCATGCATTTAGAAAAATTGCTAATGCCTTTTTTTATGTTGATTATATCTTTTGTTTTTTCATTGTTGAATAATCAAAGTCCATTTAAGTCTCCCTGTTTATTCTCATTATATATGAAGGACATGGAGAACATGTTGATTATGTGTTGTCTAGCAATAAAGGCACTCTTCTCTGCTTACTGATTAGTTAAGGCTAGTTACCCTGCCAATGGTACCATGATTATCCTCTTGCATCTGGTGGGTTTTAGATGCCACCTGCTCCGGCAGCTGATCCCTGCACTAGTTATGATGCTGTAGAGCCAGTTATTGACACTGATCATCATGCAGATCGTCAGACTGCAGCTTGCCATGGCGACAGCGATGCCTTGAGTGAATGTGAAGAGTCTCTTGACCCATTCAAGGCTCACCGTAATGGGTTGCATTCAAGATGTTGGGGCTACAAAGCAGAGAAGAGGCATTTTAAGTAGCAAAACACAGACTCGGTCTGCCAACAGACATCTTATGGCGGAATATGTGAATGTGTGAGCTATGCAAAATGGCATCAGATGGCACACAGTTTAATATGTTAAAGTAAAACCGTGCTATCTTTACAGATAATTGTTGATGTATTTTGTTGTGTTAAACTGCTTTTGTTGATCTCCTCATTTTCAATTTGAACATTTTAAATGAGTATTTCGCCCAGAAACAACATTTATTGTCAGTGGCATGTCATTATTTATTCATGTTGTTCCATAACTGTCTTCCAGAGAACTCAAAAACAGACATTTTGCATAATGTGATATAAGGCTGCACAATATTTCCTTTTTAGCATCGATATCACAACGTATGCATTTGCAATAATCACATCGCAAGATATTCAGTTTTGAGTTTATGTGTTAGGATTATATTTTAGAACATGTAACATATTTTATATACATTTGGAATTTTAATAAACATTTATTTTAATGTATTTATGCAGTCAAAACTAAAAAGCGTTTCTTTACATTTGAATATTCAGTTTCTGTACCTGAATACTGTTCATAAATTATAAAGAACAGTTTATTTCACTTTTATTTTTGCTCTCGTCAGTGTTCTGTCTACGTCATTTGGTATCGTCATGTGATTCCTTTGTCCTGTTCCCGCCACCGTCAGTGTTTATTTGTTTCACCTGTGTTCATCCCTTGTGTCTCATTAGTTTAATCATCCTCTTATCCATTTATACCCTTTCGTCTGTGTCCTTCGTTGTCCGGTATTTTGGTTTGCATTTGGTTTCCTTTGGTTGTCTCGTCACATCGTCCTTGTCCCGTCTACTTGTATCCAGTGTTTGTTCCCCAGTAAGTGTTTGTTTAAATAAACCCGTTTTGTTATTATATCCCGTGTTCGCCTCCTCATGTCATCGTCTACCTTCCTCCAGAGGTTACAGCTCTATTGTATTTATACTTGTAATGTGTTTTTTTTCTATTAAATTTTATAATAATAATAATAATAACAATAATCCATTTTATTTATAAATGGCGCCTTCCTGGACACCCAAGGTCGCCTTGCAACAAACATCAACAAACATACCAAAAGCAATTAATAAAACGTTGCAAAACATAATTTCAAATACATGAAAATAGTATTTGACAAATACAAACACATCTTAAATATAAAATAACATGATAAAAAATAACCATAAGAAAGCCTGCTTAAAAAGATGGGTCATAATATGGATTTAAGAAACAGTGATAGTCTTCACACTTTTAAATCCCAATGGAAGCGATTTCCATAGCCGTAGAGCTAAAAGATCTGGCTCTCATAGTGCTATTATATTATTCATTCTTTTTCTTTTCTGCTTAGTCCCTTTATTAATCTGGAGTCGCCACAGTGGAATGAACCGACAACTTGTCCAGCATATGTTTTACGCAGCGCATGCCCTTCCAGCTGCAATCACTGCATCACTGGGAAACATCCACACCCATTCACACTCATACACTACGGACAATTTAGCTTACCCAATTCACCTATAGCGCATGTCTTTGGACTTGGACCTGGAGGCAACCCACGCCAACACGGAGAGAACATGCAAACTCCACACAGAAAAGCCAACTGACCCAGCCGGGGCTCGAACCAGCGACCTTCTTGCTGTAAGGCGATTGTGCTACCCACTGCGCCACCGTGCTGCCCCGCTATTATATTATTATATAAATATTATTATATTTTATGCATCATTCACTCCCCTGCCAAATCATCCCAACCAGTCTAAATGAAAGAATCCAAATAGAGCTATTTAAGTCATCTGGTGAAACTGTATTCATATCGCAATATATATCGCAGAAAAGCAAAACATTGCAATGTCGTTTCCAATATCGTGCAGCCCTAATGTGATATTGTTTGGAATCCATTAGTGGGAATCTTTAGAGATGTCATGATCTGATTCTGGGAGTCACGATTCATTTCCAAAATGAATCTTAACCTACATTTTTTCTTTTCTTATTTCTTCTGTCGTGCAAAAACATCTTTTCAACTTTACATTTAAACTAGAATTGGAGTTTTTATGCTTTTGTTTATGATTGGAATCTGTGTATGATAGTACTGCCATATTAAGAATTATTTATCTTATTAACAAAGTCATATTCAGGATGAACAAGCTCTGAATGTAATATTGAAGCACCAGATGACAAAGAGAAATTATGAAGAACAAATGGTTTTTATTCCATCGGCTGTTTGTCTTTAACCTTGTAACAAAGAAAGGTCTTTAAAGCAACAAAGGTAATATAAAAAAATGATATTTGGATATTATATTAGAGTTGCTGTTAGTTCAGATAATCATTTTAAAATATAGCATCACACAATGTTTCATTCATTTTCAATTGTATCCACAGTCCGCGCTGCACCACATTTATGGGGTCTTAAAGCCTTCAGTCTTAAATTCATTCAAATATGGCGTGAAAAGCAAATAGTATGGAAGTCAATGGTTACCGGTTTTCAATATTTTTCTAAATATCTTCTTCTTTTGTGTTCAATATAAGAAGGAAACACACAAAGGATTGAAACCAATTGAGGGTTAGTGAATAGTGAGTAAGCTTTCATTTTTTGGGTGAACTATCCCTTTAAATATGACTTTCAAAACATGTAAAGGGTGAGTAAATGATGACAATGTAATTTTGGGTGAACTATCCCTTTAAGGATGTGTGCTGATGTTTTCTATATGCTGAGTTTCAGTGTTGTGAAGGCTTCAGTCAAGGCTGCTGTTGTTTGCATAAGTCAGCGGTTTGATCATGACTCTACCTGGTGTTTCTCAGCTGTGTGTGTGTGTGTGTGTGTCTGTGCGTGTGCGTGTGTGTGTGCGTGCGTGTGTGCGTGCGTGTGTGCGTGCGTGTGTGCGTGCGTGTGTGCGTGCGTGTGTGTGCGCGTGTGTGTGTGTGTGTGTGTGCGTGTGTGTGTGCCTGTGTGTGTGCCTGTGTGTGTGCCTGTGTGTGTGCCTGTGTGTGTGTGTGTGTGTGTGTGTGTGTGTGTGTGTGTGTGTCGCTCCACCGACTCCACCAGAGTTGCATAACCAGTGAAGTCTTGAGTGCCCTGGGCTCCACATATTGTGTTTGACCAATCACAAAACACAATGGTCTCTTTGTCACTGAGCATACTGAGAAAGTCGTCACAATGCTGCAAGAGAGGACGGAAACGAGTGCGCAAAGCAATAGTGGCATTATACTCTGAACCTGGCATCTGTCGGAAAACTGTGCCAGAGGCTCAGGCTTTTGTGGAAGTGATGGAGAATATGGTTATTGTGCTGCCGATTCCTCCAGATTCTCAGCTCAGTGGATTCTGTAGTAAACAAACAGTGCGAGTAAACAAACCCATGCATCCCTCCATGTGTGGATGATTCACAACCTGCATACAGCATCTTTTGCTTAATACTGTGTGTCTGTTATAAAAATGATGCTCTCATTCTTTTTCAAGTCAATATTTTTTCGAAGGTCGCTGGTTCGAGTCCCGGCTGGGTCAATTAGCATTTGTGTGTGAAGTTTGCATGTTTTCCCTGTGTTCTTCCGGGTGTTCCAGTTTCCCAGTCCAAAGACATGCGCTATAGGTGAATTGAATAAACTAAATTGGCCATAGTGTATGAGTGTGTGTGTGTGTGTGTGTGAAAGAATGTGAGAGTGTATGGGTGTTTCCCAGCACTGGGTTGCAGCTGGAAGAGCATCCGCTGTGTAAAACATATGCTGGATAAGTTAACGGTTCATTCCACTGTGGTGACCCTTGATGAGTAAAGGGAATAAGCCGAAGGAAAATGAATGAATGAATAAATATATAGCATGCAATAGGCTTACAACAATTAATAAAAGACATAACCATTCAAATCTGTTGTAACTGAAAGCCATTATATTGATAACCACAAGAACTTACATGGTGCTTCATGAATTTATAATGCTGCCACTCACATTGTTGCCAAGCTAAAATCTCATTTAAATATACTGTTGCTTTTGTGTATTTTCCCTGTGAGAGAAGCTATAAAGCTGCACAAATTATATCATTCATTTTCCTTCATTGCACTTAGCAATGGCGCAGTGGGTAGCACAATCGCCTCACAGCAAGAAGGTCGCTGGTTCGAGCCCCGGCTGGATCAGTTGGCATTTCTGTGTGGAGTTTGCATGTTCTCCCCGTGTTGGCGTGGGTTTCCTCCGGGTGCTCCGGTTTCCCCACAGTCCAAAGACATGCGCTATAGGTGAATTGGGTAAGCTAAATTGTCCGTAGTGTATGAGTGTGAATAAGTGCATGGATGTTTCTCAGTGATGGGTTGCAGCTGGAAGGGCATTCGCTGCGTAAAACATATGCTGGATAAGTTGGCGGTTCATTCCGCTGTGGCGACCCCTGATTAATAAAGGGACTAAAGCCGAAAAGAGAATGAATGAATAATAATAATAATAATAATAATGATGATTATTATTATTATTATTATTATATAACATCACTATAAAATATTAGACCAGGGTTCTCAACATTACTCAAACTTGCTTTCCAGCTAATGAAATGTTTTGAATTTTTTATTTATTAAAAAAAAAAAAAAAAAAATATATATATATATATATTAAATAGAGCAGATAACATAATTATCATGTAAACAGGGGCGGATTTAACCAATAAGCGAGCTAAGCAGCCGCATAAGGCCTTGGGGAATGAAGGGGCTCTGACCAATGCCAAGACTTGCCTAAATTAATCATATAGCTCTGTTATAAATTTTCTATCATATGTTGTAAATTCTGTCTAAAACCATTAAGGTTTTAACGTTATTACTTCTTTTTAAATCCGGGGGCCCTCATGAATAGTGGAACGTTCAATTCATACTGCACATGCAAATATGAAAATCTAATCACAAATATGGCTTAATTTACATACTGAGCTTAGTACACATACTAAAACAAACAAACAAATATTTAAAAAACACCTTTAACTAAATTGAACATGAAAATGTATATTAAAATATACAAATAAAAGCAAAATTGAACCTAATATATAAACTGTTAATAAAATCTGCATTAGTTGCCTAATGAACAATGAAAGCATGCTTACTTGCAGGATGTCCATTCATCCATGCAGTGTTTAAAAACCCCCAACTAAATTTCAGCAAATGAGTGAGATATTTAACATGTATAACTGACCAGAAGTAAAACACAGCTTTACATGTTCTTGTCTGATGGTTGATTGTTTGGAAAGGCTCGTGTGTTTGGAGCTTCTCATTATGAACTCCTGGCAGACACACACAAAGAGAGAGAGAGAGAGAGTTATTAAAGCAGTGAAACTCCTCATGGGGACACTGGGACTGAAGAAACGGGGTTCTGCACATTCTTTCCATGTTGAATTTAGAAGTAATATTTGCGGGGGGAGAAGAAAAGCCACAGTTTTTTTCTTTTCTCTGGTAGATGTTCATTCCAGCCAGCAGTGGCGCTGAGCTGCGGAAACTCTGAACTCTCACACCATCTAGTGGAGGATCCGGGAACTGCAGCGCCGTCACTGCCTCTTTGTCATTGTCACAGACGCATTGTTCGCTCTTTTTGCTTGCTAAAGCAGTATTACTGGTGCTATTGCTCATGTTTAGGGAGGTTATGAATTTAGACATACACTTTAAGCGTTAAATTTAATATGTAACTTATACTACACATATTATTTGTGCTGTAGAATGATGCCTCAAATCATTTGTCACACTGGGAGATGATCGTTTCTATTCTAAGCAATCACACCTTAGCAACCACCCAGAGAATCTACAGAAATCTGATTTAAAATCCATTGAAAAAATGAATATAAATAAATAAGCTGAAAATGATTGATGGAGAAACAACAAAGGTGTTATATAATGGTACACTATCCTGTTTTATGAATGTTGCACACCTTAATTCTCAATATTAAACCATTTGTATTAATGTTTATGTGATTTTATGTGATACGATTTCTTTGAATTTTTTTATCTAAAAATAAAAAGTGCTACAATGAAAATAAATTGCTAAAATATACAAATTATATTATTAATTTTCATTCATTGCACTTAGTTACCATGGTAGAAAAACATAACTTAATACACGCATGCACACACACGCACACACACACACACGTTACTTTTGTTTTGTCATTTTCTTTTTCATTTGTTCTTGTAATGTCAGTTAGTTGTCAGGGTAACGTTGTCATTTTATTTTTTTCATCTGATTTTTAGATTATATTTCTGTAATATTAGTAATAATAATAATAATAATAATAATAATAATAATGATTAATATTATTATTATTATTATATAACGTCACTATAAAATATTAGACCAGGGTTCTCACCATTACTCAAACTTGCTTTCCAACTAATACAATTTTTTTCAGTGATTTCTCTTTTCCCCAGGATTCCCCAGTTTACACACACACACACACACACACACACACACACACACACACACACA
>CAIGQW010055024.1:20279575-20293116 GCA_903798125.1 Danio choprae | reverse complement strand
AAATAGTCCGTAGTGTATGAGTGTGAATGGGTGTGTATGGATGTTTCCCAGAGATGGGTTGCAGCTGGAAGGGCATCCGCTGCGTAAAACATATGCTGGATAAGTTGGCGGTTCATTCCGCTGTGGTGACCCCAGATTAATAAAGGGACTAAGCCGAAATGAAAATGAATGAATGAATGACCAGAACACATCTTAATAGCAGTATCTTACAGTACGTCAGAGCTCTAAAGTTGACAACAGTCACAGCCCGTGTCCTCAACGTGGCTGTCAAAATGGTCACTTTTTTTTCTTTCTTCTTTTTTCATTTGAATAAATAATGATGCAGGTTCTTTAGGGAGGCTTGAAAGCATTGATCCAAGAATAGCCCTGCTAAAAAATGCATCTTCCCTTCACGCTCTTCTTAGCCGCCCAAACAGTGCTATGGATCTCACCAGACGTGGAGGTTTGAAAGATAAATCAGACCCATCATCGGCTACAGCGCATTAACAGCCTCTCTGTTTGTCTTCCATCATTGGCTCTTAAATGCTTTTCATAAGAGAAGCCAGACTGTTTTGTGCTAAGCCTGTAGCAATGGCGCTGTTTAATTTGCATCTTGTCTGATTGGCTGCATTATATATCGGAAAGGGTGACACGGTGGCTCAGTGGTTAACGCTTTCGCCTCACAGCAAGAAGGTCGCTGATTCGAGTCCAGTTGGCATTTCTGTGTGGATTTTGCATGTTCTCCCCGTGTTGGCGTGGGTTTCCTCCGGGTGCTCCAGTTTTCTCCACCGTCCAAAGACATGCGCTATAGGGCACTTGGATGAACTAAATTGGCCGTGGTGTATGAGTGTATGTGTGAATGAGTGTGTATGGGTGTTTCCCAGTACTGAGAAGGCTGGAAGGGCATTCCTTGCGTAAAACATATGCCAGAATAGTTGGTGGTTCATTCCGCGGTGGCGACCCCTGATTATCAGGAACTAAGCTGAAGGAAAATGAATGAATGAATGAATATATCGGAAAAGGATCGCGATAAAAGAATGCAATGTCCATATTGCAGGGAAGTATAATAAATTAACTTAATTTTATGTTCCAACACTCAAACATTTTATGTTCCAACACTTTTGCTTCTTGTTCAAACTACTTATTTAAAATAAGTTGAAACAACACAATTCTTGAGATTTTTGGGGGGGACAACTTAATTGTTTTATGTTCAATCCACCTACTCGATAATAGTTAACTTAATCAAACGGTGTTGAACCCTGAATTTTTTTTTACACTGAAGCATTTGTGTGCTTCATGCATGGGTTGTTTATGCAGATCTGACCAATCAGATGGCACCTTTACTATCTATATCTCCACCATTAGGCGCTGTTACCTGAACCTAGAGCTGAAAATAAACACTAATGCTAGGAGAAGATAGAGGAAAATGACAACAGCCTATCAGAATCAAGGTTTTCAGTCGTTCATGGTGTTTTAAAGACTTATTGTTTGCACTTTGACATCGCTTTTTATTTGATCTAATTAGCTTAGAAAAGTATTTATTACATGTTTATTTTAGCATGATCATAACATAATTTTAACTTAGTTAAGGCCTAGTTAAGCCTTTAAATGTCACTATAAGCTAAATACTAGTATCTAGTAAAATATTATGTGCTGTCATCATGGCAAAGATAAAAGAAATCAGTTATTAGAAGCTAGTTATTAAAATTATGTTTATAAATGTGTTGAAAAAAATCTTCTTTCCGTTAATATGCAGATAATAATTCAGGATGGCTAATAATTCTGACTTCAACTGTGTATATACACCTAAAATAGCTGATGAAATAGCGATTTGGTAGTTAGTTATATAAATATCTTTATCGCAATAATATCGCATGTTCTATCATGCAGCCCTAACAGAGTTTGCTGGTAGTTGGTTTGTTGAGATGTATATCGTGTGCGATTGGTCTCGTTTCTGCCAGAGGCTTAATGAGCTGAAGCCAATCATCAGTGTCTGGATAAAGACGTAATGTGATGTAAATCCCAAAAGGTTCTGCTAATGGGTGACTGCTTAGTGCATTGATTATAAGATCTTCAAACCGCATTAATCAACAGTCATTGATACCTTTCCTCAACAAGACTGCCGTTGTTTAAGCGCACAAACATCCAGTTGGTGTACATTAATGATTAACTGCCTTCAGAAAGTGTGTGTTTGTGGCATGGATGAGAAATTAGGGGTTTCCTGCATTTGAGAACATTGTCTGTGTTGCGATGCGTTCATGTTTTACCTTCAGTCAAATGTATGTTGCTATAATTTTTTGCTATTTCTGCAGAGAATTTTGTCAAATAATTTGCTAATTTTTACAATCTGGAAAGAGCATATTCGCCAGCTAACACAGAAGCATACAAATGCACAGATATTACAACTGCATTCATATAGTTATGGCAAAATTAAGTGGAATAGCTGAAAAAGTGAATATATCTGCTCACCAGTACAGCCCATCCTGCTCGCCACTGAATCACTGTAATCTGTGTTGTCCTGCCAATCAATAACCACATTTATTATTATTTTTTAAATCATATTTTTGCTATTATTTTACAGAAACAAGGGCTGATCTTTTTATAGAGGCCATATGAACTAATATTTAATATTTCATTATTATCATTTTTAAATTAATTTATTGTGTGTACTAGAATAAGTTAACATGCTTCAAAGTTAAAAATAATGAAATTAATATAGTAAGAATTATGAATCGATAAGAATTATGCTAATATCTTAATGCATTACTCTAATGTTAATGCATTTATAAAGCATGAGCTATAATTGTACAGCAATTACTAATCATAGTTTGTCAAAGAGTAAACACAAGCATATTTTCATTAACTAACATTAACCAAGATGTTTGCTCATTTAATATGTTTCTCCAGGAACTGCGTTAAACCTTGAAATAAAAAAATACTTTTATTTAAGGTTTACAATGCACATCTAATTAGATCTACTTGTTTGGTAAACAAAGCAAGTCTCATATAACATATCTACTAGAAGAACAGAACGTATTACTTTACAAACTGTATTGTGAATAAGTCATATTTGCATATTAGTCAACAATATCATTGAAATGAATATAAAAACTGAATAAATATTTATATTTTTACACATAAATAGACTCGATGGGCTAGAAAAATCTGTGGATTTCTGTGCACACCGATTCCGTGTGGGTCTAGTCATGGATTATCGAGTTTTCAGGATCTTGAGGGAATCGTATAGTTTCTCCCAAAAGCAGAAATTCCAATTGACCTTCATGTCCTAAACCTGAAGGATGTTTGTGTTGAACGTGCAAGGAGAAATTCTTTTCATCCAATGACACTGAGCTGTCAGGCTTCAAAGAGTACAAAACTGCAATAAAAGTGGTTCATTTAAGCTTTTCTCATTTATATATATATTCATTCATTCATTCATTTTCATTTCGGCTTAGTCCCTTTATTAATCTGGGGTCGCCACAGCGGAATGAACCGCCTACTTATCCAGCATATGTTTTACGCAGCGGATGCCCTTCCAGCTGCAACCCATCTCTGGGAAACATCCATACACACCCATTCACACTCATACACTACGGACAATTTAGCTTACCCAATTCACCTATAGCGCATGTCTTTGGACTTGTGGGGGAAACCGGAGCACCCGGAGGAAACCCACGCCAACACGGGGAGAACATGCAAACTCCGCACAGAAACGCCAACTGACCCAGCCGAGGCTCGAACCAGCGACCTTCTTGCTGTGAGGCGAACGTGCTACCCACTGCGCCACCGTGAGGCCCATATATATATATATATGGACAAATTAAGATCACTTCAATTCTTGATTTCTCTGTTTATTTATTAGGGATAGGCTTGAGTAAAATGGTAAAAGTTATTATATTCTTTTAAGGTCTAATAAAATTTATTCCATGGCATCTTTTTTTGTGTTGTTTTATTTATAAAAGAAAGCGCAAAGCTCAAAACGACAACAATTTTATTTTAAATTTAGACAAAAGTTCATCACTAGTTTACAAAATGAAGCAAAAAGGACATTTTACTTAAACACATACGATTGTAAATCCCTACTTGACACAAAGCTTAAAAATAGCACGCAATTGCTAGCCGTTTTGGCAGCTTTACAGTGCTTTTGAAAAAGGAAGTCTGTTCATTGTGATTGTATTTCTTCTTCAGTATTTCTCCTTCAAGGCAATGCAGAAAAATCTTAGATGATCAATTCCCTTTTATTGGAGGAATAGGGATGCTACAATATAGACAGCCCTTTAGTTTTTCTATTATTGCACAGTGGCACCTGCGCTGCCCTCCTCCCCCTCTGATGTGGCCTCGCCCACTCTGCCCTCTGAGTGGCTGCTTTCAGCACCATCTGAATATTTGATGAGTAATGCAGGTCATTTAAGTCAAAATGACATGCGTTTGTGTGAGTCCACATTGGGTGGCTTAAAAAATGAACAGTGTCTGGAAGCCGGAGCAGTAAAGATGCGTCCGGGATCCGGCTTCTGCAAGCAGCTGGTCAGGGCCACACTGTGGGCAGTTTCAGGGAGGAGTAGAGCAACGCTGGGGCTCGTCTGCCAGGTGAGAGGGACTCAGGGTGGGCTGCCACTGGAGATTGTATTGTTGTGTATGTGAAGACAGGGGTCTTTCTTTTGTTGAGAAGTCTTGGGGTGGAGATGGGATGACGAAATCTGCCTCTGTATTTCTGTGTCCAGAGATGGTTTTGTTGGTTCATTTGCTTGGATTATAGTTTTGTTTTGTTGCTTAAAAAAAAAAACCTAATTCATGTTGTAATGTGCTCTGGTTTTGCCTATATTGAGGTAAAATGATATGGAAATTGAACATTTAGCAGGGTCCAAACCAGTATTCAAGCTCGCCTCCAAAAAAGTGTTTTTTTTTTTTTTTAATTCTTTTTAAATTTATTTAATTTAATTATTTTTTTTATTCGAGTTTTATTTTATTTTTGTATTTTTTTACTAAATTATTCTTTTATTTATTATTTTATTTTAGAATTATTCTATTTTATTTTAGTATTATTTTATTGTATTATTAATTTGTTTGAGTATTATTTAGTATTTTTGCCCATGTATGTATTTATTATTTACTAGTAGTGTTTTTGTGCTTATGTTGATATAAGGCAGTATGGAGAAACTCTGATTCAAATTCTGCCCTGACAATGTCTATTTTTATGCATTTATCGTGTGTTTGTTTTCATTTTCTGCATATTTGATTAAAAAAAGTTTGCCTATAATGAAATACAACCAATGGAGAATGAACATGGGGAATGAAACTAAATGGGGATTTTTTTATTTTTTTATTTTTTGCTTTACTAAGATGGGACAGTTTGGAGAACCATCAAGAAGCCCAGTGGTTTCTTAAGTGTTTCATTTTTATTTTGTTTATTTGTGAGGTCTGTGCTTTACCTTTATACAGATCTAGTGTTTAGTAAATATGCATAAATTCAGCACAAACATCTCAATAGCTTGGAGATCTAAACCAAAAATTCTAAGTACTTTTCTATAATTGACAAAACAATGTTTTGTGACACACAGGCCACCGAGAGTGAGCCGGGAGACATGGACCTCAGCGGTCTGCCTGAGACGGCCGTCGACTCTGAGGAGGATGATGATGAGGAAGACATCGAACGTGCTTCAGATCCCCTCATGAGCCGAGACATCGTGCGAGACTGCCTGGAGAAAGACCCCATGGACCGAACAGATGATGACATAGGTGAGCCAGTCCATTATAAGCCCTAACCAGATCCCTTGCTAGGGCAGGATGCAAAAAAAAAAGAGGAGATTCTCAAAAGCAGTCAAAAAAAAAAGGAAGGCAACAAAAGGTCGGGGAGACTACAAAGAGAAGGGGGAGACGTGCTGTTTTTTCTAGGTCACCCTCTCAGTCGAGTCTTTCACAGCGCATTAAAATTTGATTGGCTAAATCTACAGCTACGCTTCAGTGGTGCCGTGCCATGCTCAGGTCATCGAGTACCAGACGGGCCATCGGCAGAGCACAATCCAAAACCTCTGGTCTCCATTGTAATGAAGATGGATACTTGATTCAGTTAAAGGGGGAAAAATATTTAAAAAAATATTTGCAATAGAAAAAGGAATATCTTGCTAGCCAATTTCAGTAACTCATATTGATTGTAAAATAATGACTTCATTGAAATGAATGAACAGAAGAGGTTAATTGTGTCATGTTCTGTGCAACAAAAGGTCAAGCACTCTTGCAGTTCATCACAAGTAACTTTTCCCCAAGCTAATGTAAATATAATAGAAAGTGCACAATCATACATGCAAATACTAAACATTGTGGCAAAACATGACACTAAAATGATTAGGTCTGCATTATGGTACAGTACTGGACCTACTGCGTACACTCGACACAAAAATATAAATTGGCCTTAATCAGACAGCATCTTTCATGCAGGGCAATAAACCCAGAACAAGGTAAAATAAGTAAAGCATTAAAATAATGAAATGGCAGGTCGGTGTCCTGATCTAAACCTGATTGAAAATCTCTGTAAATCCTTTGCAATAAAGTTACAGCTACACACTTTTCAGTGAACTGTTGGTTATTTTGTAAAACACTGCAGTTCCTTGAAGCTGAAAACTTTAAAATAATGAAATGGCAGCCCATTGTCCTGAACTAAACTTGATTGAAGATCTCTGGAAAAACCTTTGCAACAAAGTTACAGCTAACAATGTTCAGTGATCTCTTGGTTATTTTGTAAAACACTGTTCTACTATTATGGGACAGATACAAATAAGATTCCTTTCAATTTTGAATGATGAAGTTCTGGAAAAGAAATCAAGTGTTCATTAATTGTTAACTTTTGATAACTCATATTGATTGTAAAATAATGAGTGCATTGAAATGAATGGACACAAGAGGTTAAATGTACCATGTTCTGTCCAACACAATGTCAAGCACACTGGCAGGCATGCTGGACTGTCTTAAAGAAACAAGCAAACCTTGCCAAATATACATAAATGGGTGTTTCCTCAACTATGAGCACTTTCTGCCCTGTGGAATTTAAGAAAATAAACTCGCACATTACATTCCCGCTGCTTGATTTCATTTGTCCATCAACAATATCCAAGAGTGTGTGGACTTAAGTCAGAGGAAAGCAGCAGTTTTCTGAAGCCATTATTTACTGGATTTTCTGACACATCTGTTTGGTACGTTTACTGTAGCTGATGTTTAAATACACAGGTAGTCAAGATAAAACTACATTGGGATTCATAGTTCATCAGTTAGCTTTTCTATTAGCTCATGTAAATTCTGATATTGTAGAAAGTGCACAATCATAAACGCAAATACAAAACATTGTGGCAAAACTCGACACTGAAATAATGCAGCAGCATGTAGCATACCTTATTGTCCATGATTGCTAAACAAATCTAAATAGAAATAATTGTATAATTAAAACAAATGCACTTTATTTCCATTGCAAACTAAAAGTTGAAAATCTAAAGCTTGTTTTAAGCTGTTTACAAAACAATACAGCATATTCTTTACTACATAGTCATACATTTAAGTCATCAAAACTAAATGAAGGCAGTACATACAGTCTAGGACAGCTTTATTACATATCATATTTTGTAGAAATGTTTTAATAAATTCCAACCCTTGCTTAGGGTCTGTATTTGAAGAAGCCACTTTCTGTTTAGTTCTTCGTTACTGTGGAAAAGGATTTGGTCATGTATAATATGTCCTGTATATTGCATAGCCGGATTAGCCGGTTCTCAGAAATAGCTTCATATTAATAATGCATTCGATGCTTGGTTGCTGTTATTTTTAAAGCCGTGGAAAGAATGTTTTTCCGTTCTCCATGTGGGGAGGAAACTGCATCTGAGGGCAAATATCAATGAAAGACTTTGAAAAACTCTCTCTTAAATCGGACTTTGGCTTTTGTTTCTGCAGAGCAACTGTTGGAGTTCATGCACCAGCTACCAGCCTTTGCCAACATGACCATGTCTGTCAGGAGGGAGCTTTGTGCTGTCATGGTGTTCGCTGTGGTGGAACGAGCCGGCACCGTCGTCCTTAATGACGGCGAAGAGGTCGGTCAGACTTACTGTCACATTAGCCTTTCTGCTCTCACTTTATAAATGGATAGTTCACCCAAAAATGAAGATTATCATTTATTCTCCCTCACGTTGTTTTAAGCTTTTATGATTTTCATTCTTCTGTTGAACACAAAAGAAGATATTTTAAAGAAGGCTGGTTGCTGGGACTCCCATAGTAGAAAAAAAATGACTGGATGTCAATGGGTGCTACCAGCATTCTTCAAAATATCTTTGTGTTTAGCAGACGAAAGAAACTTGAATAGGATTTGAACAAGTGATGCGTGAGTAAATGATGGTATAATTTTCATTTTTGAGTGTACTAGCCCTTTAAACTACAGTCGAAATCACAAATATACCTGCTGCTCGAGTAGGTACTGCATTTTACTTTGACTTTACTTTTTGACCGCTAGAAAAGCACATTCTATGTAGTATGAATGTGAGTAGTATGAATGGAGCTTGGACATACTACATCTACCATTAGTCATTATCACGTGACCTCCGCGCTTTAGAGTCTTGCCGGATGTAGTAGGTCATCCAGGTACTTTTCGCATACTGTTTTTCAAATACTATGAATTCTGACATACTACTTGGCTCGCATACTGTTGTTAACGTACTATATACTAAGGAAGTATGTGATTTTAAACGCAGCCTTACAGATATTCCCGGTTATTGGTGTTAATCTGCAGTTGGTGGTTATTTCATTAACTATCTGACAAGCACTGGGAATTCAATTCAATTTTATTTATGTAGCGCTTTTTACTAAACAGTTCTAGTAAAGTCCAGATTTCAGAGTTGAAGTTCAGACCTCTGTAAATGGGAGCCGAAATTTCTAGTTTTGACTGACTTTGTAAGATGTTGAGCACTGGTCACTGACACGAAGCCGACTAATCACAAATCTTGCGCTCTGCATCTTTGCAATGTGTAGTTGAATTTTCTGAGAGGTCTGCATCAGGTTATGGCAAAGGGTTTTACGACTGTCCGAAGGCTATACCGGACTTCAGCGTACACTCTATGCAGAAGTATAAATTGACCTTACTTAGACAAAAGCTTTCATGCAGGGTAATAAACGCTGAACACAACAAAACAGGGAAAGCAGTTCTTTGAAGCTGAAAACACTGAAATAATGAAACGGCAGCCCAGTGTCCTGATCTAAACCTGATTGAAGATCCCTGTAAAACCCTTTGCAACAAAGTTACAGTTAATACCGTTCAGTGACCTGTTGTTTATTTTGTAAAGCACTGTTCTACTACCATGGTACAGACACTAACAAAAGTCCTTTACATTTGGATTCTTAAAGATATATTGATAAAGATAAAAACCCCGGCTGGGTCAGTTGGGGTTTCTGTGTGGCGTTTGCATGTTCTCCCCGTGTTGGCGTGGGTTTCCTCCGGGTGCTCCGGTTTCCCCCACAAGTCCAAAGACATGCGCTATAGGTGAATTTAGTAGGCTAAATTGTCAGTAGTGTATGAGTGTGAGTGGGTGTGTATGGATGTTTCCCAGTGATGGGTTGCAGCTGGAAGGGCATCCGCTGTGTAATACATATGCTGGATAAGTTGGCGGTTCATTCCGCTGTGACGACCCCAGATTAATAAAGGGACTAAGCTGAAAAGAAAATGAATGAATGATTGATAAAGATAAACTTTATTTCTGAAATAAACAAATCAAGTGTTCATGAATCGTTCTCTGATTTTCATCTCTGCTGTAACCTTTTCCAACGTCAACATCAATTAGCCTAGCATTTCACACAAATTCAATTTTAGTTCTTTCTTCAATGCTAATCTTGTCATTTTGGTCAACTAATGTCTTTCACCTTTAACCTTTCACCATCGTTGGCTTCAGTCTTATGCTAATCTGGATTCTGTGGTTTGGCTAACACGCACTACAGTCCATCTCCCGCTTTATACACAGCCAATCATCCATTCAGCTTCTGCACTGTTAAACCTGAATGGAAGCCAGCATTCGGCGTCTTGAGATTACAAGATGCCCGCGGTACAGCGGGAATCACTTATCTCCTTATCTCAGCATTGACATGCCAAAAAGACCCATTTTCCCCCCTAATGCATCCATATAATTGAAAGCAGGACAAGCCTTGGGGCTCGTAGAGTTGACTGTGATGACATGTATGCTGTTATCAGTGCTCAAAATAGTTATTTAAGTCCCTGTGCATGTTTTGATTGCACCACAAATGTTTGTTTGTTTTTGCACCCCTAACAACCGCTTTATACACTTGTTTTTGTCCGAATATCTAAAAATTCTTAAATTGAGCTGCATTTTCTAGACAAGCTAAATATTTTCTTGTTTTAAGAAATAATATGCCAAAATGAAGTGAGTTTTTGGGCAGCATGGTGGCACAGTGGGTAGCACAATCGCCTCGCATTTCTGTGAGGAGTTTGCATGTTCTCCCTGTGTTGGCGTGGGTTTCCTTTTATATGCGGTATAGGTGAGTTGGGTAAGCTAAATTGTTCATAGTGTATGAGTGTGTATGGATGTTTCCCAGTGATGGGTTGCAGCTGGAAGGGCATCCGCTGCGTAAAACATATGCTGGATAAGTTGGCGGTTCATTCCACTGTGGCGACCCCAGATTAATAAAGGGACTAAGCCGAAAAGAAAATGAATGAATGAATGAATGAATGAAGTGAGTTTCATTAAAACAAGCTAAATAATCTGCCAGTGTGTTAAGCAAAATAATCTTGTTTTTCATTTTGACATAAGATTATTTTGCTTTACCCCATTAGCAGATTATTTAGCTTGTTTTAATGAAAAACTCACTTCATTTTGGCATATTATTTCTAAAAACATTTATTCAGGGCCTCACAGTGGCGCAGTGGGTAGCACGTTCGCCTCACAGCAAGAAGGTCGCAGGTTAGAGCCTCGGCTGGGTCAGTTGGCATTTCTGTGTGGAGTTTGCATGTTCTCCCCGTGTTTGCGTGGGTTTCCTCCGGGTGCTCCGGTTTCCCCCACAAGTCCAAAGACATGTGGTATAGGTGAATTGGGTAGACTAAATTGTCCATAGTGTATGAGTGTGAATGGGTGTGTATGGATGTTTCCCAGAGATGGGTTGCAGCTGGAAGGGTATCCGCTGCGTAAAACATATGCTGGATAAGTTGGCGGTTCATTCCGCTGTGGTGACCCCAGATTAATAAAGGGACTAAGCCGAAATGAAAATGAATGAATGAATGAACATTCATTTTCCTTCGGGTCAGTCTGTATTTCAGAGTATGGTTGGCTAATTATGTCGCCACAGCGGAATGAACCGCCCTTCCAGCTGCAACCAAGTACTGGAAAACACCCATACACACTCATTCACACACGCACTCATACACTACGGCCAATTTTGTTTACCCAATTCACCTATAGAGCATGTGTTTGGACTGTGGGGGAAACCAGAGCACCCGGAGGAAACCCACGCCAACATGGGGAGAACATGCAAACTGTCAACTGGCCCAGCCGGGACTCGAACAGCGACCTTCTTGCTGTGAGGCGACAGTGCTAACCACTGAGCCACCGTGCCACCCTTCTGAAATCAAGATGATTTAATTTGTTTTTAAGATATTTGGATATTCCTAGAAGTAAGAAAAGCATTTTTTTGCAGTGTAAGTCTGTGCCTGAAACTACTTCAAGACCTTCACACCTTACAATTGTTATGTAATTAGTTGCACTATGTAGCGATTAATATATAATCAAAGTAGTAAATGTCTAAGCATAGACATTTAAAAAAAAAAAGTGGCTTTAGAAAGAAATATTTCAATTTTACATTTAATTTTATTACACTTAAACTTTTAGGCTACAAAAGCTGCACTTTTTATTTTTAGTAGTTACATCTAAATAGCCATTTAGATATACAGTTGAGGTCAGAATTATTAGCCCTCTTGGTACATTTGAATTCTTTCATATTTTTTCCCCAATTTCTGTTTAACGGCGAGAACTCATTTCTAAACATAATAGTTTTAATAACTCATTTCTGATAACTGATTTCTTTTATCTTCGTCATGATGACAGTATATAATATTTGACTGGATATTTTTCAAGATGCTAGTATTCTGCTTATAGTGACATTTAAAGGCTTAACTAGGTTATTTAGGCAGGTTAGAGTAATTAGACAAGTCAATGTATAATGATGGTTTGTTCTGTAGACAATCCAAAACAAATATTGCTTAAAGGGGCTAATAATATTGACCTTAAAATGATTTGAAAAAATATAAAACTGATTTTATTCTAGCCGAAATAAAACAAATAAGACTTTCTCCAGAAGAAAAAATATTATAGGAAATACTGTGAAAAATCCCTTGCTACTTAATGAACTCTTATATTCATTCATTCATTTTCATTTCGGCTTATTCCCTTTATTAATCTGGGGTCGCCACAGCGGAATGAACCGCCAACTTATCCAGCATATGTTTTACGCAGCGGATGCCCTTCCAGCTGCAACCCATCACTGGGAAACATCTACACACTCTCATTCACACACATACACTACGGACAATTTAGCTTACCCAATTCACCTATACCGCATGTCTTTGGACTTGTGGGGGAAACCGGAGCACCCGGAGAAAACCCACGCCAACATAGGGTGAACATGCAAACTCCACACAGAAACGCCAACTGACCCAGCCGAGGCTCGAACCAGCGACCTTCTTGCTGTGAGCCGAACGTGCTACCCACTGCGCCACTGTGAGGCCCACTCTTAAATTTAATGAGTTATTTTTACATTGTTACACTAATGCAATAAATTGACAACCCTACTTAACATTCCACAACCGATCAGATTGTAGCATTAGCAGTGTAAGTGTAGAGTGTAAACGTGTGCGTTACTGTGAACGTGTGTATGTGTGTTGCAGCTGGACTCGTGGTCTGTGATTCTGAACGGATCGGTGGAAGTGACGCATCCAGACAGCCGCAATGAAATCCTCTGCATGGGCAACAGCTTCGGCGTTTCTCCCACCATGGAGAAAGAGTACATGAAGGGGGTGATGAAGACCAAGGTGGACGACTGCCAGGTGAGTCAACATGACAAAATATGAATATTCATTGAATGTGAAGAATATAGATATTGTTGTTTTGTAATTATGTATTCGCCAAACATTTTCCAGATATGTAAATGATTATCTTATATAAAATCTCTTGCCCTCAATAGAGATGTTGTGCAGTTTCCTACCAAAATAAAAGCTCAGTTGTTTACAGTTTAAAAGCAAAAAATAAATGAATAGTATTTTACAGTTTTTGTTCATTTGTATTATTTATTTATTTTAATTATTATTTAAAATATTATTACTACAAAACACTTTGGCTAGTTGGCTAGTTAGTGAGTTGGCTAGTTAGTGAGTTGGCTAGTTAGAGAGTTAGTGATTTAGTTAGGCAGTTGGCTAGTTAGGGATTTGGCCAGCTAGTGCAGTGAGTTGGCTAGTTATGGAGTTGACTAGTTTAGTGAGTTGGCCAGATTGTGTAGTGAGTTGGCTAATTAGGGAGTTGGTTAGTGTAGTGAGTTGG
>CAIGQW010055024.1:20247517-20270494 GCA_903798125.1 Danio choprae | reverse complement strand
ACACACACACACACACACACACACACACACACACACACACACACACATACACACACACACAAGCATGCACGCGCACACACACAAACATGCTCATGCACAAACTTACACACAGAAACATGCTCATGCAGAAACTTACACACAGAAACATGCATGCACACATGCACAAACATGCACGCACAAACACGCACTCGGATAAACGCATCCGCACAATCATGCACATATACACACAGAATTACACGCACAAATACAAACATGCACACACACAAACATGCCTGCACACACACAAACACGCACACAGACATATTCACTCAAATTAACATTCAGAAACACGCACAAACACACACTCACACACAAACACACACATGCACATGTATGCACAAACACACAAGCACAAACATTCACACACAAATAGCCGTAGCTGTTACATTGACACCGTAATAGCAACTTGCTGTTGCATTTGCAGCGCTAATAGTAGCTGTGCGGCTGGAAGTGGGAAATGTTGTGCGAGAGCATCGGTAATTGCTGTTGTCAAGTGGTGACAGCGAGTTTGTCACAGCGCTGCCCTAAATCATCAAGAAGAAGAGCAAAAAACTCGTCCTAGGATTTTTATTCCCATCCAGTCTGTCGTTCAAATGTAAAAACACATAAATCTGAGCCTGTAAACTTTGTTCTGTTGTCTAAATATGTCTGGCGTGTGATTTTTAGGTGAATAGAGTGTCACACTGTTTCTTTCTGCCCTTCACTCACTGCAGTAAAGCTGTTTAATGAGTGAGTGTCTGTTTGGCTTCTGAACCACTGGAGGATTGTACAGAATGCTAATTGGATGATACTGCTTCGTTTGACATTATTGATATATTGATAAGGGCGGGGCAGTGGCTCAGTGGTTAGCACTGTCGTCGAACAGCAAGAAGGTCGCTGGTTCGAGTCCCGACTGGGCCAGTTGACTTTTCTTTGTGGAGTTTGCATGTTCTCTTCGTGTTGGCGTGGGTTTCCTCCGGGTGCTCCGGTTTCCCCCACAGTTCAAACACATGCGCTATATGTGAATTGAAAAAACTAAATTGCTGTAGTGTGTGAATGAGAGGTGTTTTCCAGTGCTGGGTTGCGGCTGGAAGGGCATCTGCTGCGTAAAACGTTTGCTGGAATAGTTGGCGGTTCATTCTGCTCTGAAATAGAGATTAGCCGTAGGAAAATGAATGATTATTGATATTGATAACCATGTTCATTCAGGCAATTAACAGTAGTAAAGTTAACAGTAGTTGTAGTTTTCAACATCTTTTGAGTTTGAATTAATAATATTGTAGTTTCTTTTTAACCTATTTTGTGCAATAGGTCAAATTAGAACACACTGGGAATGTATAATCATACAAGACAAGAGGCTTTAAATTAGCACTCGTGGTCACCCATACACACTCATTCACACTCATTTTACAAAAACGTCTATCTCTGTGACCAAATTAACTAGTGTGCATGAAAAAGAGGGGAGAAATGGATTTGTCAACACTCTCCTCAGTGCTTTTTTGGTTTGTTTATAGCGTTTTTGAATACCTATAATTTGTAAGTGAGTAATGTAGATTTATATAGCGCATTTTTGTGTATCGCCATACACCCAAACCGCTTTCTAATCATGTGGAGGCTCACATTTTACAAAAGTCCGCCATGCTCTCTAGTAAGCAGTAGATATTGATGGATAAAAAATATATGGTTTGGTTGCTAATGCTGTAACGTGCGTGCGTGCGTGCGTGCTTGCGTTTACTGGTTTTGGTGGTTTACAAGGACAGTTTTTTTTGTATAATGACCTGGGTGACACAAAGTTGTACTGTATGGTGGTTTACGAGGACTTGCATGATGTCCTTGTAATTCAAACACTTCAAAATCATACTTAATGGTATCCTTTGACATTCAGATTTTGCCACAGGTTTCCTATGATGGTTGGGTTTAGGGGTAAGGCCATATAATTAGCCGTTTTTATAGTATAAAGTACATTACGCCTATGGAGAGTCCTCGTAAATTACCAATACCAAAGTGTGTATGTCATTGGAATCAGATTGCTTGTAATGAATGAATTACAGACAAAGCAGTTTTTTGGCACTGATCATCATTTTAAATCTAGAATAAGCAACACAGTGAAAGACTTGACTCTCTATTGCATTAAAGGGGTTGCATTAATTGCATTAAAGTGGTCATGAACTGAGAAAATTTCCTTGATCCTTTGATACACAAGAGGTCATTGTACTATAAGAAAATCATCTACGTTTTAGAGCATTTCCAGAGCATTTGTTTACAAATAAGGCACAATTCAGCACTGGATTTGACAAAGAAAGATTGAAAAGAAGTCAATGCAGAACAATACTACAGAAAACTGCAGTTCATGACCCCTTTCAAGTAACCTGCAATGCCATGACCTGAAAGTGTACTGAAACAGAACATGTTTTATGGATTTGATCAACTGGCTCCGCTGCAGTGCTGATTTTGCATTTGTTTTTCCATTCCACAGATACTGGAGGTAAATGGGCAAAACTTTGAAAATGTGCCGCTATCCAAAGTCAACGAGATTCTCAAAAACAACACACATCTGTCCATTACTGTGAAAACCAATCTCTTGGGTAAGCTACACTCGCTGAAATGACCACAGACTGTCATTTAGTCTCAGCGCAGGAGTTTATCTGAAATCCCCCAGTCAGCTCTTGTAGTAGTGGATAATGTAGCTGATTTTCTGTTTTGAGTTTCTTACACTCTTTGTCTTTATGCTTTCTTTCCTCTCAGTGTTTAAGGAGCTGCTGGCCAGGCCTGACCAAGATCAGGAGCAAGAACAAGAGGAAGAGCCCGACCGGAAAAACGGTGCTCCGCACATCCCTAAAATTGGGGACATTAAGAAAGCCAGTCGCTACTCCATCCCTGACCTGGCTGTGGACGTGGAGCAGGTCATGGATCTTGAGAAAGCCAGTAAGAAAGCCAAGGCTAACAGTGCAGGAGGAAGAAACAAGCTGAAGAAGATCTTCGACAAGACACTGACCAGTATTCTCCCACCCAAACCTTACAAGTGAGATGAGCTTAATATACCAAAGCTTTATTTGTGACGTTTGTCCACTGTATTGTCTCGTCATATTAGTTTAATGTACTGTCATAAACACTGGTTTGTAGTGCAAGTAGTTTGACTGTGTCCTGTTATTCCTGTAGTAGCAAATGAATGAAGTCTTACCACAAAAAAACACTCATTTCTGTCAATCCAAAATAAGGTGGATACAACTTCTGTGGTTTGTTCACAGTGACGTTGGGGTGGGACAGTCCCAGGATGACAGTATTGTGGGCCTGAAGCAGTCAAAGCAGATCCCTCCTGCTCTCCCTGTCAGTGGAAACCTTTCATCAAGCAACCCTGACCTGCTGCAGTCACACCACCGCATACTCGACTTCAACAACCAGCCTGGTAAGATGATGGCATTTACCCAAGACATTGTGCTGTATTAAAAGCCTTGCTGATTTTGGAACAACATTCTTATTAAGCACCAGAAGTTAAGGTTCGGTTGGGTTTAAGGGGTGAACTACTTTCCTATCAACCTCTCATTACCTACCCTATGAATAGGGTTTAATCAATAATCATTTGATCCAGGTATTTGTCCAACATCCTGCTTAAGAGAGTAGAGACTTTAAGTCGGTAAATAATGATAGTTAAGATCTTTACGAGGATACTTTAAATACATTCTTATTATGCACTTGACTTCAGGGCATCTACAGAATCTTTCACAGAGGTTTAATCACAGTACATGCATATTTTATAAGATGCTCATGCTGTCCTGAATGTCCTCTTTCAGAAGCTGTACCTTTAAGTAAGTATTTGATCTCAAAGTGTTCCTTGACTACCTTCATTTTTCTAATCACGGTCTTCTTTGGGTCACTTGTCTGCTAAATTCTGACATTGATTTTGCCATTTAAAGTTCTTTATGTAGCACAGCTTTGGTGGGGCTCAATCAGGTCCTAATCTGTGAACACTTGATGCGTTGGTGGGAGTAATCAAAAGTCTTAAGCTAATTGATTCTTGTTTACTAAATCATGTCGCTTTCACACTGAAGGGTTTATTGTAGGATTAGAATTGGTTGACCTTGAAGGTTGATTTGTGTTTGAGTGTTCTGACATATAGGACAGCTGTGCCTCTGGTGACCCAACTCCTAGTTCCCTACTCAGGGTGCTTTTGCCAATTTCATTCCCCTTTTATTCACCTTGTGCTTTCCTATATGATCCATATACTGTCATATCCAATAAAGACATTGTTACGACCCTTGATG
The DNA here is from genome assembly GCA_903798125.1 of Danio choprae. Classification (NCBI taxonomy): domain Eukaryota; kingdom Metazoa; phylum Chordata; class Actinopteri; order Cypriniformes; family Danionidae; genus Danio; species Danio choprae. Next base: position 20,266,214 of record CAIGQW010055024.1, on the reverse strand, counting down.
GAAATTTGTCTAGGAATTAAAAAATGAGATGACCAAAAGAATAAGCTATAGGTAAAAGGAGTCAAGAGAAATGCAGGACAGCAAATTAGCAACGCAAAAGATGTATTGCTCCCAAAAGCAAGCAAGTAATTACAAATATAATATATACAAAAACACAAAGCAAACATATTTATACCACCAAGACAAATGAGAGAGGGAACTGAAAATCAAAGAAAGAAATAAAACAAACATAACCCCAACTAACTCTTCCCAATCCTCTATATAAGAAAACATTGAAGCCAGTAGGTTTAAATGGAACATAGGCAGGCTAGATAGGTTCAAGATGCACTTCAGTGACGTAAGTCACAAACTCAGAAGTTGCAGAAGTCTCTTTTCGGCTTAGTCCCTTTATTAATCAGGGGTTGCCACAGCGGAATGAACCGCCAACTTATCCAGCATATGTTTTACACAGCGGATGCCCTTCCAGCTGCAACCCATCACTGGGAAACACTCACACACTCATTCTCACACATACACTACGGAAAATTGAGCTTACCCAATTCACCTATAGTGCATGCCTTTGGACATGTGGGGGAAACCGGAGCACCCGGAGGAAACCCACGCAAACACGGGGAGAACATGCAAACTCCACACAGAAATGCCAACTGACCCAGCCGAGGCTCAAACCAGCGACCTTCTTGCTGTGAGGCGAGAGCGCTACCCACTGCGCCACCGTGCTGCCCAAGTCCACAAACAGATTGTTCCAAACAATCTTAAAACTAAACATTAAAAAGTAGCATGAACAACACAAAACAGACAGCACACCAAAAAAGAGCCAAACAATGGCTGATCTCTGCCCGTTGCCATTAAAAGCTCTCTGCAAAGATCTTGAATTGCAAAGAACGTTACCGCTGACTAATAATGATTGGCACCATCATTATCCAATAGGGTGTCAATAGTGGAAGTGCAGTGACAGAAAGAGAAAGACAGAAGGAACATACACAGGGAAAAACAGTGTACGGTTCATCATAACAGTCATAAATGCATAACTTGAGTTGATTTGTTTGATTGGTGTCAAGTGCCAAGAAAGCCACAAACACAGTAGACAAGTGGTTGATGTAGAAATGATGCATACTTGGATTTCATTGTAGACATTATCCAAAAGTGAATTAGTTCTTGATTGTCCAAAAAATAACTAAACACCAAGTGTGAAAGCGACATACATTAATATGCAACACACAGTGATCATGGGGAACACATAAGTAGTTTTCCATCCTAATCAATGTCTTGGGTCTTGAGTGCTAATTGTTGAAAGGGTCAAGTGCATGGGCCTAAGTCATTCCTATGTTCTTTAGACATGTCAGACCAGGTTTTGCGAGTGTTCAAGGCGGACCAGCAAAGTCGGTACATCATGATTGGGAAGGACACTACAGCAAAAGAAGTGGTGGCTCAGGCCATCCGAGAGTTTGCCCTGACCGCTGCTGCTGAAGCCTATTCGTTGTGTGAGGTGTCGGTCACTCCTGAAGGTGTCATCAAGCAGCGCCGACTCCCTGAACAACTCTCCAAACTGGCTGACAGGATTCAGCTGAGTGGAAGGTGCTAGTTTTAGAGTCCGCTTACTTCAGTTATTCTGTAGGGTTTTGGCTTTGGGATCAAATCACACTCATTGACCTCTCAATGATCTTTTCTCTGCATAGGTACTACCTGAAAAGCAACATGGAGACAGAGACACTGTGCTCGGATGAAGATGCGCAGGAGTTGCTACGAGAGAGCCAAATCAGCTTGCTGCAGCTCAGCACAGTGGAAGTGGCAACTCAACTCTCCATGCGCGCCTTTGAGCTGTTCTGTGCCATCGAGCCCACCGAGTACATCGATGACCTGTTTAAGCTGAAAACTCGCCTCACCGGACCCCCCAGCCTCAAGCTTTTTGAGGAGGCCATCAATCGGGAGACTTTCTGGGTGGCCACGGAGGTGGTGCGAGAAGCCAACCAGCTCAAACGCATGAAGATCGTCAAGCACTTCATCAAGATCGCGCTGCATTGCCGCGAATGCAAGAACTTCAACTCGATGTTTGCCATCATCAGGTAGAATGAGTTTTGATTTAAAGGGGAGCTATTATGCAAAAATCATTTTCATAAGGGGTTTAAACACAGTTGTGTGTCAACAGTGTGTGAATATAGCCAGCTTCTAATAGTAAAAATAAAAAAAAATTATAATTGTTTTTAATAATAACACTTCAACAGATATCGTGACAGGCCTGGTGATATTGTACTTTATAATGTTTTTGGAATTTAAATATTTGTATAATTATTTGTTGTTATTATACCTGTTAAAGTAACCTTTTTAGCCATTTAGGACTATATCATGATAGCACCATATACCCTGAAAAAAGCTTCAAAGATTAATTTCAGAATAAAGATATTTTGAAGCCATAATTTTGGGTTAAACATTTGAAAAGCTTATAACTTTGTGTTTTCCAGTGGTCTGAACTTGGCACCAGTGTCCAGGCTGAGAGGCACATGGGAGAAGCTGCCCAGCAAATACGAGAAGCTGTTTAGTGATCTTCAAGACCTCTTCGATCCCTCCAGGAATATGGCCAAGTATCGGAACCTTCTAAACAGCCAGAACCTGCAGCCCCCCATCATCCCTCTCTTCCCCGTAATCAAGAAGGATCTCACCTTCCTGCATGAAGGTAAGGCAGTTTTTAGGGATGCATGGATATGAAATTTTGGCCTGAAACCACTAACTTTAGTTTAGTAACTGGAAGCCGATAATCAAATATGCAGGCTGATAAATGCAAACCTTGATATGAATTTTCATATACACTACAACTTTATTTAAAAGAAAAACTGAAGTGCAAAACAAGGAAAAATATTAAGTAAATATTTCAAAAATCTATTATTTTTGATGGGGCCTCACGGTGGCGCAGTGGGTAGCATGATCGTCTCACAGCAAGAAGGTCGCTGGTTCGAGCCTCGGCTGGGTCAGTTGGCGTTTTTTTGTGGAGTTTGCATGTTCTCCCTGTGTTGGCGTAGGTTTCCTCCGGGTGCTCCGGTTTCCCTCACAAGTCTAAAGACATGCGGTATAGGTGAATTGAGTAAGCTAAAATTGTCCGTAGTGTATGAGTGTGAATGAGTGTGTGTGGATGTTTCCCAGTGATGGGTTGCAGCTGGAAGAGCATCCGCTGCGTAAAACATATGCTGGATAAGTTGGTGGTTCATTCCGCTGTGGCGACCCCAAATTAATAAAAGGACTAAGCCGAAATGAAAATGAATGAATGAATGAATTAAATATTAAATAAATAATATATTATCATTTATTCATTCATTTTCAACTGCTTTTCCGGGGCCGGGTCGCGGGGGCAGCAGTCTTAGAAGAGAAACCCAGACTTCCCTGTCCCCAGACACTTCCTCCAGCTCCTCCGAGGGGATGCCGAGGCATTCCCAGGCCAGCCGAGAGACATAGTCCCTCCAGCGTGTCCTGGGTCTTCCCCAAGGCCTCCTCCCGGTGGGACATGCCTGGAACACCTTCCTAGGTAGGCATCCAGGAGGCATCCGAAACAGATGCCCGAGCCACCTCAACTGACTTCTCTCGATGTGGAGGAGCAGCGGCTCTACTCCGAGCTCCTCCCGGGTGACAGAGCTCCTCACCCTATCTATAAGCGTGCGCCCTGCCACCCTGCGAAGGAAACTCATTTCAGCCGCTTGTATCCAAGATCTTGTCCTTTCGGTCATGACCCAAAGCTCATAAATAATATATTAAATAATGTTAATTAAATATTAAATGATCTAATCCCCAAATCATTTATATTGTGAAGTCCACTTTTTTTAACAGTGAAAAACTCACACTCCCAAAATCTTCCCTCCAGCATAAACTCTTTGAAATGATGCATCTGCTGCATGGACCAATCAGTGAAAATAATCCATAATTTATTGGTCAATATTTTTTTATTGTAGCGGGCCATTATAACAATAACATAAGTGTTTATCCGCCAATAGCGATATATCATGCTTGTATGTGGTGACATATATACTAGCCATGCTTGTTTTGTTATTGAACATAGCTTAGTTTGAGGATTTATTGGCTGTAATAAATGGATCGTACAAGCTTGATGGCCTTCTCAAAACCTCCTCCCCAGTCTAAAAAGTCATTTGATTGAGTCTAAGGCAGAAAAATGACCTATTGATTCCATTCCATTCTCATGCCCTAATCCCTTTAAAGCGATCAACCTCTGGAGTGAGAGCTATGTGTAGGATACCAAAAAAAATTGCCTGGAATGCACCATCTCATCTGGCATCACATGTATAAAGAATCATGGGGAAGGAAAGCATGCATTCTGATGGAATCTTTTAAGTGGCTTGGTTTGAGTGGTTTGGTTTAGAACCACTCTTCAGCATGGTGGTCTGAATGTTCTCACCTCAAAGTGGCCTTGTGAGGTGTATTTATCCCGTTTTGAATGCAGCATTTTTGATATCTGGCAAGATATTCGTTAGATAAGCACACAATAATCAATTTTAATTTGTGGGTATTGCTTGACTCAATCCTGGCCTGGCTCTGCATAACCTTTCCAATTTTTTTCTAACTAGGATTTTATTTTATGTTATTATATTGTATTCTATTTTATTTTATTGTATTGTATTGTATTGTGAACTTAGTGCAAGATTTACCAAGCAGCCTTTCCAATTTGTTTCTTTATTTTATTTTATTTTTTTAATAAATGTTTTTATTTTATTCCATCTTATTTATTTATTATTATTATTTTTATTACTATTTATTTTGTTATTATTTATATTATGTTTTTGTTGTGCATTTAGTGCAAAATTTACCAAGCAGCCTTTCCATGTTTTTCTAACTAGGATTTTTTATTTAATTTTATTAGATTTTTATTATCGTGCACCTTTCAAATTTATTAGTAGGTAAGATTTTGTTTTTTCATTGATTTATTTATTGATTGATGTTTGTATTTTATTTTATTTTATTTAGTCATTTTTAAATGCTGTGCATTTAGTGCAAGACTTACGAAGCAGATGTTGCTTATAAGTGTGCATATGTCACATTCAAGGTGGCGTGTCTTAAAGGGACAGTTCACCCAAAAATGAAAAATACCCCATCATCATTTGGTTTTAAATTTTGCATTTACAATTTATTTTTTAATTTTTTCAGTTGAACACAGAAGGGAGATATTTTGAAGAATGTTGGTTGCTGGCACCAATAGCCTTTCAAAAAAAGCTATCAGTACTTTTCAAAATACTTTCTTTCAGGTTCAACAGAAATTTAAATAAGTTGAATGGATAAAGGGTTGAATAAATGATGACAGAATTGAAATATTTGCGTGAACTGTCCCTTTAAGAGGGCAGCACGGTGGCGGAGTGGATAGCACATTAGCCTCACAGCAAGAAGGTCGCTGGTTCGAGCCCCGGCTGGGTCAGTTGGCATTTCTGTGTTGAGTTTGCATGTTCTCCCCGTGTTTGCGTGGGTTTCCTCCGGGTGCTCCGGTTTCCCCCACAATTCCAAAGACATGCAGTACAGGTGAATTGGGTAAGCTAAATTGTCCGTAGTGTATGAGTGTATGAGTGTGTGTGTGTGTGTGTGTGTGTGTGTGAATGAGTGAGTGTGTATGGATGTTTCCCAGAGATGGGTTGCGGCTGGAAGGGCATCCGCTGCGTAATACATATGCTGGATGAGTTGGCGGTTCATTCCGCTGTGGCGACCCCGGATTAATAAAGGGACTAAGCCGAAATGAAAATGAATGAATGAATGAATGTCCCTTTAAGAGCACATATGTCCATTTTGAAAATAAAATATGGCAGTGCTTAAATATAACTGTTGTGTCACAAACTTGGTCTGAAGGAATTATGTAATTGCACCACTCCAGGGAATGACTCGAAAGTGGATGGTTTGGTGAACTTTGAGAAGCTGCGAATGATCGCTAAAGAGATCCGACACGTGGGCAGAATGGCAGCTGTAAACATGGACCCTGCGCTGATGTTCAGAACCAGGTGAGTCCCTTCCTGATCTGACTTCACAATCACGCATTTCTCCTCTTTCAGGCTGGAATCTTCACACTATCGAGTAGCTTTTAGTGTCCACTCACTGTGATATGAGCTCTCACCTCACACTTCCACACACAGGCTTTTTTCAGAAGGTTTTTTGGCTTTGTTGAAGTGTTTCTGTGATGTTTGTGTATATGAGACCAGTTAAACCATTGTGTGTGTTGCTCTCCGTCTGCATTATTGTCAGAGACGTTATTGTCTCTCTTAGGGCTGTGCAATATGACAATATATATGGTGTGGACAAAATAAAAATCGTTTCATATTACGCTCTGTTGTATATATCGTTGTGTCACAAACCATAATACTTTTTCATAATTTATATGAGAACAATTTTACACGCCATTACAGGGATGCAGACAGAAACATGAGTAACAGCATTGTGAGAAATTGCAATCTTAAAAGTGTTTAGATTTTGCATTTTATATTATTATATTATTTATTATATTTAAATATATGATATTTAATTATAAAAAAAATTATTCAATATAAATTAAATACGGGCAGCACGGTGGCGCAGTGGGTAGCACAATCGCCTCACAGAAAGAAGGTCGATGGTTCGAGCCTCGGCTGGATCAGTTGGCATTTCTGTGTGGAGTTTGCATGTTCTCCCCGTGTTGGCGTGGGTTTCCTCCGGGTGCTCCGGTTTCCCCCACAAGTCCAAAGACATGCGGTATAGGTGAATTGGGTAAGCTAAATTGTTTGTAGTGTATGTGTGTGAATGAGTGTATGGATGTTTCCCAGTCATGGGTTACAGCTGGAAAGGCATCTGCTGGATAAAAACATATGCTGGATAAGTTGGCGGTTCATTCCGCTGTGGCGATCCCAGATTAATAAAGGGACTAAGCCGAAAAGAAAATGAATGAATGAATGAATAAATTAAATATATTAGATATTATATTTATGTTATTATTATTATTATATTATTTATTGATGTTATTATTTTTTTTATATTGGACCTGCTGTTATTATTAGTTTTTGAAAAGTTTAGTTAACATTTATTTTATATTTCTGCATTTTTAATCAAAGATTTGCCCTGAAGTTAATAAAGCGAGTAATATGATGGCATATCAATGGGTAGATTAAATGAAAATAAAACGAGAACTGCGCTACATCCGACAGATCACACTGTTTGTGTTTTCCTTCTTTTTAATGATTCCCTTTAAACCTGTTTTAAAACATTTTTTATTCGTTTTCAATCTTTTCAATTCTTAGTAGTTTTTAAAATATATATTTTATTCTTGTTTATGTACAGTAAAGCACTTTCAGTTAGCATAGTGTAAGGCCTTAAAATGTAACAAAGAAACAGTCTTTTACATGTGGTCAATATACAGTTCACCCCTCACTGATCTCTCTTTTAAATTCATATTTAAAGGATGCTTTTGAGTAATATAAGTGTGCATATATATATATTAGATTAGTCAGTACCAAAGCCAAAACTGGAAGTAATCTGACAAAAGAATAAATTAAATCTCAGTTCAAAAAATGAGTACACCCAAATTAATTTGTATGGGGAAAATATTAGATAAAATGTTAATAAACAGGAGAAATCAAGAGAAACATAAACAATATCAAATTTATTTGACATTTTTCTAGCATGTATTTTGTTGTTGTTGTTGTTGTTGCCATAACTAGTTTGAATTTTAATGCATTATCTGACTAAACTCTTATTTTAATGGATGTAACCGTTCAAACTATTGGCTATATTCCCTGAGAAATGAATCAAAATAATAATATCCATATTAGGGCTGAACAATATATCATTTGAGCATCGATATCGCAATGTGTGTATCTGCAATAGTCACATTGCAGGATTAAACTAATAAAGATTAAAAGATAAAGATATTATTATTATTTATACAATGATGACCGTGTTATTTAACATTTGATTGTCCTGTACTTGAATACTGTTACTCCCCAGAAAACCATAAAGCACTGTTTATTTATTTATTTTTGCTTGTAATTTATTATAATTTATGCAGATGCACTGCATTGAAAATGATCCCAGCCGATCTAAATTAATGGAAACTTTCCAAATAGAGCTATTCTAATCCTCTGCAGAAATGTTATTCATATTGCAGTATATATCATGGCAAAAGAAATATCGCAATGTCCGATTTTTCCAATATCATGCAGCGATATGAACTGTATATACACTATTAACTGATTGATTTGAAAAATGGTACTATATCATGATATATATTGTTATAAGGATATGAGATGACTTATATCAGGATGTGATATTTTGTCATATCGCCCAGCCCTATAGTCTCTCTTTTGGTCTGTGGTGCGCCTCACTGTGGAACCTTTGGTCTTGTTTCTCCTCATCTAAGTGTCTCCCTCTCTTTTTCTCATTGGCTTTCTCTCTCCTCCATTTCTCTCTTTGTCCACCCTCTCTGCCCCACGCTTCACTATTCATGGCTCTCCTTTACAGGAAGAAGAAATGGAGGAGTTTAGGGTGAGTATGGTGAACTCTGACCTTTGGCCTCATATGTGTGCGCGCGCCCTCTTTTAATTTGGCCTGGCTCCTCACCATGCTTTATTATTATTTTTCATTTTCTGGTTCATTTGAGAATGCCTTGGATCCCTATCTGACCGTTTGACCTCCATCACTTTTGCTACTCAGGGTCATTGAATGAACTGACATCATTCTAAAACACATCCTAATGTTGCTGTCCTTTTATTACTATTGATTTGTATTTTTTTTTATGTTTCACAAACATGATGCATGACTTTTTTTTGTTGTCGTTTTACAGTTTGGTTCCAGCTCATTTATTAATCTGATATCCCATGATCCATCTTTAGCAAAAGTGATTTAACGTGCCCCTTTCAGCTAAACTACTTACCATAGTTGCACGCCTTCTACTAAGCATTTGCAGTGTGTTTGTGTGTTATTTTACTTTATGCTAGTTTAATACTTATGTTTTAAATTTGGTTGAAGAGGGGAAAACGGTAAATGTTTTCAAATGTTTTCTTATACACTCACCGGCCACTTTATTAGGTACACCTGTCCAACTGCTCATTAATGCAAATTTCTAATCAGCCAATCACATGGCAGCAACTCAATGCTTTTAGGCATGTAGACATGGTCAAGACGATCTGCTGCAGTTCAAACCGAGCATCAGAATGGGGAAGAAAGATTATTTAAGTGACTTTGAACGTGGCATGGTTGTTGGGCTGACGGGCTGGTCTGAGTATTTCAGAATCTGCTGATCTACTGGGATTTTTACGCACAACCATCTCTAGGGAATGGTCCGAAAAAGAGACACACTTTCTTGGCACACTTTGGGCCCATTAGTACCAATTGAGCATCGTGTCAACACCACAGCCTACCTGAGTACTGTTGCTGACCATGTCCATCCCTTTATGACCACAGTGTCCCCATCTTCTGATGGCTACTTCCAGCAGGATACCACGCCATGTCATAAAGCGTGAATCATCTCAGACTGGTTTCTTGAACATGACAATGAGTTCCTGGTACTCAAATGGCCTCCACAGTCACCAGATCTCAATCCAATAGAGCATATTTGGGGTGTGGTGGAACGGGAGATTCGCATCATGGATGTGCAGCCGACAAATCTGCGTGATGCTATCATGTCAATATGGACCAAAATCTCTGAGGAATATTTCCAGTACCTTGTTGAATCTATGCCATGAAGGATTAATGCAGTTCTGAAGGCAAAAAGGGGTCCAACCCGGTACTAGTAAGGTGTTCTTAATAAAGTAGCCGGTTAAGGTAGCTCAGATCAATATACAAAGACATTTATGATGCTAGTGCTGAAGACATGATGCACTGTACTTTTAAATAGGAAACAAATGCTTTTAAAAGGCAAATTCAATGATAAATATGACAAAAAAAGTGAAATAATCATAAAATCTCATGTAAAGTTTAAAGTGATAGTTCCCCAAATAGGAAAATTCCGTCATAATTAACTCATTACTCACTTGTTTAAAACCTTCATGGGTTTCTATCTTCTTTTAAACACAAAAGAAGACATTTTGAAGAATGCTGGAAACCTTTTTAATAAAAGGTTTTTCCTATTATGGGCGTCAATGGTTTTTAGCATTCTTCAAAATATCTTCTTTTGTGTTCAACAGAAGAAAGAAACAAATAACGGTTTAGAACCACTTGAGGTTGAGTAAATAGTCAGTAAATGTTTATTTTTGGGTGAACTATGCCTTTAAGAAACTCTACTTCCTTGGTTATTTAACATCCCATTTTTATTTACTTGCCTGAGATGTGAAAATGCATGGAATGTTTTAAAGCTGCAAGGAATGCCCTTTAATGCATGTCAGTGAGAGACTGCATCTGATCCTGCATCAGCAATACTGGCCTCTATTAAAGTCAGCCTGTATCTTTAACTCTGCTGTGTGTGTGTGTGTGTGTGTGTGTGTGTGTGTGCGTGTGCGTGTGCGCGTGCGCGTGCGTGTGCGTGCGCGTGCGTGTGTGTATGTGTTTAGGTCACTCAGCCAGGGCAGTGCCAATGCGGCTGTCCTGGATGTGACCCAGACGGGTGGGCACAAGAAGCGGGTCAGGCGGAGTTCCTTCCTTAATGCCAAGAAGCTGTACGAGGACGCACAGATGGCACGCAAAGTCAAACAATACCTGTCCAACCTCACCCTGGAGACCAACGAGGAGAGCCTGCAGACGCTCTCAATGCAGTGTGAGCCCTCAATCAACACATGTGAGTAGAGCACACACACACGTACAGATGAAGTCAGAATTATTCGCCCTCCTGAATATTTGTTCCCCCAATTTCTGTTTAACAAAAAGAAGATTTTTGAACACATTTCTAAACATAATAGTTTTAATAACTCATTTCTAATAACTGGTTTCTTTTATCTTTGCCATGATGACAGCACATAATATTAGACTAGATATTTTCAAGATACTAGTATTCAGCTTAAAGTGACATTTAAAGCCTTAACTAGGTTAATTAGGCAGGTTAGGGTAATTAGGCAAGTCATTGTATAACAGTGGTTTGTTCCGGAGACAATCGAAAACATATTACGTGGGCTAATAATATTGACATTATTATTAATAAAATGTAAAAAATATTATTAATAAAAAAATTAAAACTGCTTTTATTCTAGCAGAAATAAAACAAATAAGACTTTCTCCAGAAGAAAAAAATATTATAGGAAATACTGTGAAAATCTCCTTGTTCTTTTGAACATCTTTTAGGAAATATTTGTAAAAGAAAAAATATTCACAGGAGGGTGAATAATTTCTGTGTGTATTCTGGTTTAAGTCCCCACTGGGATATAAAACCAAGCGCACACGCACACACACAAAAATTATGTTGGTCATTTGGACAATTAAAAACGAAAAGGCTTGTGAAGGCTCACTTGTTTGGCCAAAAATACACTAAAATTGGATTAAAATGAACATTAAGAATGAAAAGCACATTATTAAAGGGATGGTTCACCCCAAATAATGAAAATGATCTCATCATTTGCTCGCCCTTCCCTTGTTAAAAACCGATTTGAGTTTCTTTCTTTTGTTGTACACAAAAAAATGCTGGTAGCTTGTACACATTGTCTTCCATAGTAGGAAAAAAAATACTATGGAAGTCGGGAGGTTCCAGCAAACAGCATTCTTCAAAATATCTTCTTTTTTTCGAAAACAATATTATTTTGTATACCCCATTGGCAGATTATTTAGCTTGTTTTAAGTAAAACTCACTCAAATTTAACATACATTTCTGATAGTTTTTGATAAATATTTTGCTTGTTTACAAAATGCCTCGTGTTAATATTTAAAAAAATATTTTAACTGGAAACAAGAGAAACTAAGCAAGAAAAAAAGTAAACACTTACATTCATTCATTTTCTTTTCGGCTTAGTCCCTTTATTAATCAGTGGTCGCCACAGCAGAATTTTACGCAGCGGATGCCCTTCCAGCTGCGACCCATCACTGGGAAACACCCATACACACTCATTCACACTCATACACTATGGACAATTTAGTTTGCCCAATTCACCTATAGCGCATGTCTTTGGACTGTGGGGGAAACCGGAGGAAACCCATGCCAACACAGGGAGAACATGCAAACTCCATACAGAAATGCCAACTGACCCAGCCGAGGCTCGACCCAACAACCTTCTTGCTGTGAGGTGGCAGTGCTACCCACTGCGCCACTGTGATGCCCATCCCACTTACATATTTGAAAGAATTGTAATATTGTATATTTAATGCATTAAGAGTCTGTCATTTTCATGTATAAAAGAGACTTGTTCCCCCGAAATCTGCATATAGAACCTTAAAACCTCAAAGGAAATTAGTTTCATACAGTAAAAAAAAAGTAGCATTTAAAAATGTTCATCTTTTGTTATGTTATAAATGTATCACTGTCATTTTTGATATCTTTTAAATGTGTTTTTGCTGAATAAAATATATTTCTTTCATCCACAGTGCCGAAGAGTTCTGGGGACAGAAAGAGACCCGACACATCGCCCGTAGTCTCACGGGCCGCGACCCACCAGCGCCAGCAGCTTCAAAAAGCCAACCAGGCGCTTCAAGTGCCTGCCGTAGCCCTCTACCCATCCCGCAAAAAAGTGCCAGTCAAAGACTTACCGCCATTTGGTAAAGCACCTCATTCTTGTAGCTCAAACACAACAGCATCTACAGTTGAAGTCAAAATTATTAGCCCTCCTGTCCTTTTACAAATATTACTTAAAGGATGTTCGATAGAGCACGGAGATTTTCACAGTATTTTCTATAATATATTTTCCTGTGGATAAAGTCTTGTTTGATTTATTTCGGCTAGAATAAAAGCTGTTTTTTTTTTTTTTTACATTTTAAGGTCAATATTATTAGCCCCCTTAAACAAAATATGTTTTGGATTGTCTCCAGAACAAACCATCGTTATACAATTTATTCATTCATTTTCTTTTCGGCTTAGTCCCTTTATTAATCTGGGGTCGCCACAGCGGAATGAACCCCCAACTTATCCAGCACATGTTTTACGCAGCGGATGTCCTTCCAGCTGCAACCCATCTCTGGGAAACATCCATACACACACCCATTCACACTCATACACTACGGACAATTTAGCTTACCCAATTCATCTATACCGCATGTCTTTGGACTTGTGGGGGAAACCGGAGCACCCGGAGGAAACCCACGCCAACACGGGGAGAACATGCAGACTCCACACAGAATTGCCAACTGACCCAGTTGAGGCTTGAACCAGCGACCTTCTTGCTGTGAGGCGAACGTGCTACCCACTGCGCCACCGTGAGGCCCATCGTTATACAATGACTTTCCTAATTACTCTAACTTGCCTAACTAACCTAGTTAAGCCTTTAAATGTCACTTTAAGCTGAATACTAGTATCTTAAAAAATACCTAATAAAATATTATGTGCTGTCATCATAGCAAAGGTAAAATAAATCAGTTATTAGAAATGAATTATAAAACTATCATGTTTAGAAATGTGTTGAAAAAAATCTCTCCGTTAAACAGAAATTGGGGTAAAACTAAATATGCAGGGGGGGGGCTATTAATTCAGGAGGGCTAATAATTCTGACTTCAACTGTCCATCATACACTACTGATGTCCGTATTGTGTTTGCACAGGCACAAGCTCACCACAGTCTCTGAAGAAGATCCTGTCCCTTTCAGAGGAGTCAGGAGAAAGACACAGAAAGCAGGCCGAGGACAGCGTGTCCAACAACTCCTCGCAGCTCTCGTCTCCTCCAACATCTCCTCACAGCTCGCCCAAAAAAGGTAAGCATACTTGACAGACTGTTTTCTCTAGGGCTGCCCAATATATCGCAAAAGTATCGTTATCGCGATAATAATATATACAATATACAGTTGAAGTCAAAATGATTAGCCCTCCTGTGAATTTAGTTTTTATATATCAAATATTTCCCAAATTATGTGTAACAGAGTGAATATTTTTTCTTATTTGCTTTATTTCGGCTAGAATAAAAGCAGTTTTATATATTTTTAAAAACTTTTTAAGGTCAATATTATTAGCCCCCTTAAGCAATAGTTTTGGTTGTCTACAGAACAAACCATCATTATACAATGACTTGCCTAGTTAACCTAATTAACCTAGTTAAGTCTTTAAATGTCACTTTAAGCTGAATACTAGCATCTTGAAAAATATCTAGCAAAATATTATGTGCTGTCATCATGGCAAAGATAAAAGAAATCAGTTATTAGAAATGAGTTATTTAAACTATTATGTTTATATGTGGCTAATAATTCTGACTTCAACTGTACGTTTCACAGACATATGTGATAAATGACATTTATTTTATGTCAATTTGACCAATCAGGCAGGGCCCTACTATCTTTATCCCCACCTTCCTAGAAAAAAGGTGAACCAAGAGCTGCAAATCCATACCAATAGCGGGATTTGAGACGAATGACAACGTCCAATCAGAGTCAGAATGTCTGCTGAGGTTTTCACTCCTTCACAGTGTTTTAAAGACTAAATATTTGCACCCTGACGCAGTTAAAATGTCTATTTTTAAAAATCATTAAATAAATAAAGGATTTTAATACAAAGCTAATAAAAATAGTATTTTTTAAAAGAAATATTATATCGTTAGAAATATCATTACCGCAATATTCAACAACAATATTGTATATTTTTCCAGTATCGTGCAGCCCTAGTTTTCTCCAACCTTTGGTGTTTGCAGTCTCGATTTGCTGTCTCCTACTGAACTGTGGCTTCAGAGCTCTGTTGTGTTCATGCAGAGACAGATGCAGCCAGACAGCATGAGAAGCACCGTTTATATCTCTGATACAGTAGCTGGCGCCCCCTTGTGCCAACATCTTTTCATTGCTGATTTAATATTCTGTCATCTAGTGGTGAAACAATCTCCCATTTGAAATCAAATATCCAGCCATTTCTGCTTGAGTTTACAGCTCCAGATGCATCGCTTTCCATGTTTCTTTTTGAATTTGTGTCCTATAATGTCGTCTGTCATCTCTTACCTGTTTCACCCTGTGTTGTTCAGCCATCGCATCTATAAGAAGTCATGGTATGAAGGGCTTTTCCTCCTTGTGTAGAAAATCGCCAACAGGTAACAGGGCCTGGATGCATATTTAGCCTGAGAGAGTTCACACACGCACAAAAATAATATTAATTATTATTATTATTATTGCTTTGTCTCAAATTGTAGTGAGCTGCCTATTAAGGTGCACTACAGTTCAGATGTTTGGTGATGAAGAATTGTTTTTTTTTAATATCGAGCTCTTCTGCTGACCAACAGGGCATTTATTTGATGAAAAGTGCTGTAAAACATGGACACTATGATCATTTTACCCAAGGATTGTTTGATAAATGCTTATATCTGTATGCATACCTAAATTTGACATTTTTTTAATGCTGAATTAAAACTCTAATTTCACTACAATCTAAATTCTTACTGATCCCAAACTTCTGAATGGTGAATGTTTTTGTTTGGATTGAACCATTTAAAACCTGTCCAAAAATGCTGCCCAAGTAGTTGGCTGCTCACTTATTATTGATACGTAGCCAATTAGATGTGTTGCTTTTGGTGTAGTCTTTCTGTAGGATTTTTCTGAGGTATGATTGGCATAATTAGTAGTATTACATCAATTATTATTGTGCTGTGTAGTGCTAGTACTAGTGGTTGATGCATCTATAAATATCTGAATCATATATGTGTATATTCTGACATTTGAGTGAACTCTCTCACGTCTAGACAGTGTTTTACACCTGTTGTAGCTGGCAGAGGCAGGCTAGTGCTGTAACTGTGTATGTATGTGTGTGTGTGTGTGTGTGTGTGTTTAGTGAGGACTAACGCTGCTCTGCTACAAATGTAACTGGCTGGTTTTGATTAGATGGATTAGGAAAATAGGGTGTGACTCAAAGGAAATGCTATTCTGTTGCAGTAGCATAACATTTTATGGCTTTTTAGTGCAGTGATAATATGTGCAGTAGTTCCAGTACATGAATGGTTGAAAGTTTAATCTTTTGAGACATTATATAGTCAATTTGATCATTTGTAAGAAGGGAGACGAATCTTCAATGATTCATTTATAGCATTTTTATTTGTTACTGTTGTTATTGCTCCAATTAAATGTAAAGTTGACACAACAAGTCTGATATTTGATAGCTTTGTTCCACAGCTTTTGCCCAAGTCCTTCAGTCAAGGCAGTCCGTCAACAAGCTCAGATTACAATCAATTACAGTCTGCTTTTTTTTAGCTATCTGCTGTAAATGTGTATTTTTGTAGCAGGATTGCTTTTAGGTTATGTAAGAAAACCTATGGAGATGAAGGGACTGGAGTACCACAGGGCTCTATATTGGGACCAAACCATTTTCTGAACATCTTGTTTTATGCATTCATCTTCCAGGTTATGGACGAGCTGGTGATTACCTGTCAGACTCTGGCCACAGTGAGATCTCCTCACGCTCCAGTCTGGTGAGCACGTCTTCTCTGGACATGGGGCAAGACGAGCGCCGGCAGCGTTACGGAGGAACGGCTGGAGAGGGACACGGCAGTGGCCACCGACTCGAGCGCAGGGCTACTGCTGACCCTGACCAGTACAGCTTGGGGTAAGCATTACTTTCTTAACTAGTTGTTGTCTAGACAATCATTCTGAAGGATCCCTTGGTTAGTAAGGCTGATTATTCCAATGCATTTGTATTGCTGCATTGAAAGACGTTGCGTATGACTGAATTAGTGGTGTGTGTGAAGCACGCTATACAAATAATCACTTGTCTCTCTTTCATTCAGCGCCAGTCAAAATGTGCATGTGCTTTGCGTATGTTTTGCTTGCTTGACAGTAATTACACTGCATACATCAAAACATGTTTCATATAAAATAAAGTTTATTTTTACATGTATGCATTTAGCAGACTCTTTTATATGAAGTGACTTACATTACATCGAAGGAACACATTTTATCAGCTGGCAGCAAAACATTTTTTTTTTTAGCTCCAGCTAGCTCTCTGCAACTCTCACATGGTCGCCCACTGAAGCTAAGCAGGACTGCGCCCAGTCAGTACCTGGATGGAGACCACATGGGAAAGCTAGGTTGCTGGTGGTGTTAGTGAGACCACCAGGGGGCGCTCAACCTGCGGCCCTAACGCCCCAATGTATTGATGGGGACACTATACTTGCTCAGTGAGCACCGTCTTTCGGATGAGACAATAAACCGAGGTCTTGACTCTCTGTGGTCATTAAAAATCCCAGGATGTCTTTCGAAAAAGAGTAGGGGTTTACCCCCGGCATCCTGGCCAAATTTGCCCACTGGCCTCTGTCCATCATGTCCTCCTAACCATCCCCATATCATAATTGGCTTCATCACCTGTCTCCTCTCCACCAATCAGCTGGTGTGTGGTGTGCGGTCTGGTGCAATATGGCTGCCGTTGTGTCATCCAGGTGGATGCTGCACACTGGTGGTGGATGAGGAGTTTCCCCTTAATGTGTAAAGCGCTTTGAGTGTCCAGAAAATCGCTATATAAATGTAGGGAATTATTATTATCAGTTCTTGCTTGATCGACATTTCAAAGCACTGAACCTTTAAGTACCAATTCTCACTAGATTCTTAACTAGTGGCTTATTACCTGCCTATTATTAAGACATTGGCTGTTTATTAATACTTATAAAGTATGATCTTATTCTACATCCCTAATCCTACCCAATACCTGAATCCAGCTACTACTTTAATAGCAAATTAGGATTTAACCGAGGCAAGTTCACGGTTTATTATAGCGAGAATTGACCATTATTTTTTTTACATAAGAGTAAGTGTGGCCATAGTAACTTAAATGTATCTAGACTTCCAGTCTCATTCTTTTTAGCCATATTAAATCGCTCATTATGCTGCAATGTTTTTTTTCTGATCATAATTTTAATGTATTGTCATAAGTACACTGGTTTATTGTCATTTATTATTCCTAGTCATTTACCAATCATAGTGAATCAGAAGTCTTAACACATTCACTGAAAATAGCTTACTTTGTGTTCCAAAATAACATATATTTGGATGACTTGGTTGACCATTACATCCTGGCAATGTAGAATTAACCTTTGACACATCTTTGTTTCAGGTCCTACTCCTCCATGCAGGACTGTCGGGGTCTGTACGCGGGCGCCACCGTCCTGTCTTCACCCAGCTCAGAGGAGCTCACCCAGGACCAGGGTGACCGGGTGTCCCTGGACGCTGCAGATTCTGGTCGCGGCAGCTGGACTTCGTGCTCCAGTGGCTCTCATGATAACATCCAGACCATGCAGCAGGGCCGCAGCTGGGAGGCGCTGGCGGAGGGCGCAGGCCTGTGGGGCAGCAGAGGGAGCTGGGCATCAGCCTGCTCCTCTTCTTCTTCGGTGGCGTGTTGGGGCGAGGACTCTGAGGGCGACACTGGCACCATTAAACGGAGAGGAGGGAGGGATGTGACCACAGATCCAGAGACCAGCAGCATCACTTCTACCGGGTCAGAAGAGTCCAGACAGCACAGTCGACGACCCTCACCCATCACCGCAGGAAACACCAAGGCTTCGATGAGTAAGGGTCAACACACAAATCTAGTGTAGGGATAGTTTACCCAAAAATGACAGTTCTGTTCATATTTACTCATACTTATTTTGATTGGAAGCTTGTGTCGAATCATCATGCTATTTTAAATTTTGGCCAATGTTTTTTTTTTTTATATTTGATTTTAAAATATAATATAT
>CAIGQW010055024.1:20218419-20230121 GCA_903798125.1 Danio choprae | reverse complement strand
CACTACAAACACCTTGTAATAAACTGCCAGCACATTTTCTGTTATTTTACAGACTTCATTCATTCATTTTCTTTTCGGCTTAGTCCCTTTATTAATCAGGGGTCGCCACAGCGGAATGAACCGCCAACTTGTATGTTTTGCGCAGGGGATGCCCTTCCAGCCGCAACCCAGCAATGGGAAACACCCATACACTCTCATTCACACACATACACTACGGACAATTTCATTCATTCATTTTGTTTTCGGCTTAGTCCCTTTATTAATATGGGGTCGCCACAGCGGAATGAACCGCCAACTTAACCAGCATATGTTTTACGCAGCGGATGCCCTTCTAGCTGCAACCCATCACTGGGAAACATCCACACACACCCATTCACACACATACACTACGGACAATTTTGCCTACCCAATTCACCTATACCGCATGTCTTTGGACTTGTGGGGGAAACCGGAGCACCCGGAGGAAACCCACGCCAACACAGGGAGAACATGTAAACTCCACACAGAAATGCCTACTGACCCAGCCGAGGCTCGAACCAGCAACCTTCTTGCTGTGAGGCGATCGTGCTACCCACTGCACCACCGTGCAGCCCTACTGCCAATTTAGCTTATTCAATTCACCTATAGCGCATGTGTTTGGACTGTGGGGGAAACCGGAGCACCCGGAGGAAACCCACACCAACACAGGGAGAACATGCAAACTCCACACAGAAACACCAACTGACCCAGCCTGGGCTCGAACCAGTGACCTTCTTGCTGTGAAGTGACAGTGCTACCCACTAAGCCACTGTTTCACCTATTTTACAGATTTATTTCTGTCTATATTATTTCTTCTACATTATATTATTTCAAACTCCAATAATGTCAATAAGTCACTTTGTTAAACTGTGGAGTTGAATTTTCAACATTAAAAAAAGTGGACAGAGCAGAGATCAACATGCCATAATGCAATTCACAACCGTAAATAAACAGAAAACACTCGTGAATCACAAAATATGGACACTGTAAAAAAAAAAAAAAGATCTGTTAATTAATAGTGTAATATTTTAAAAAATATTTCAATGCCGATTTAAAGCCTCATGCTTTATACAGTAATTCCCCTCCTGTTTATCACGTTTCTCCCACTTGGTGGTGCCGCTGCTCCACTGGTGAGCAGCAGAGGTGTTTGCAGCACGGGCTTCTGACTTGAGGAGTCAGGAATGATTAATTGTTTCCAAATAAATGCAAGGGCTGTAGGGGGGAAAAAAAAGTTGCTGGATCAAAATGCAAGGACTTCTTGTGCTCCCCGGCTGACTTGCAGGCAACAGCATGCTTATGTGAGAGAGTGTGTGTGCTGTGTTTGTGTACTGTACATGGTGTTTGTGTGTTTTAAAGGTTATCTACAGTAATTTTAAAGGTTATTTGCTCTAATGAAATGGAGCTCCGAATGCAATATACTTTTAAAAGCCCACTACTCGCATATGTGCTCCTATACACTGTCCACTATAAGATATGCTGGGTTATGGCACCTCAAAACCCAGCATTATTTAAAGACGAAGCAAGAAGCTGATGACACGAATATTGAAACGAGACACCAAACCAGGTGAGCTTTATGCAGTTTCACCAACGCTAATTCATAACGTTTGGATTTAGTGGTTAATTTGTACAATCTCATTCGTACATTTTAGTATGCTTTACTCATCCCTCAATGACGGTTGGGTTTAGTTGTGGGGTTTGGGGTCATGCCTGCTTTTAAAAATCGCTCATTTTCGTTCGACTGAACTTGAATGTATGAATTTGTACGGATTAGCCACTAAACTTCATTCATGCATTTTCTTTTTCGGCTTAGTCTCTTTATTAATCAGGGGTCGCCACAGCGGAATGAACCGCCAACTTGTATGTTTTGCGCAGGGGATGCCCTTCCAGCCGCAACCCAGCACTGGGAAACACCCATACACTCTCATTCACACACATACACTACGGCCAATTTCATTCAATCATTTTCTTTTCGGCTTAGTCCCTTTATTAATCTGGGGTCCCTCCACGGATTAGCCACTAAACTCACAAAAGGTTTCGTAGATAGGGCTGTGCAATATGATAATATATAAATCATATGGACAATATATATTGTCTATTGTTTATATCGTTGTGTCACAAAAAATGTTTACAATATTTCATAGCCTATAGGGGAGAGCAGAGAGAAAGTAACGTGGGACGAAAGTAACAAAGTGATTTTCTTGAAGCCCTGACAACATATGATTTCCAGGCTATAACAGCACATTCAGCATGCGACCCTTGATGGAGCTGCCAAATATCTGCTGATTTCAGGACTGTGTCCCGCGGTTAGGTCCGTGTTTCTGTTTTTAAGTGCAAAATGTAAATTATTGTATCGGTTTTTCCTTATTACAAGTTGTGTTTCTCTTTTCATGCGTCACACTAATGATCAATCTACAGGTTATTTAGTGCAGTAACACATCCTTAAGTTTTTCAGTTTAAAAGTAAATCAGGTTTAAATGAGTTCCTGTGTGGACGAAAGTAACTGTTATTTATGTCCCACTGCTAATAGACAAACCTTATTTTTCACTTCCACATTAGAGTTTTCAGGGTTTTGGTTCATATGTTTTATGAGATTAATGCATATTGCCAATAATAATAATAAAAAAAATTCAAAAATGATAGAAAATTGTAACATTTTGCATTGTTGGGTGGCTTTTGAAACATTTGATGGAGGTGAAATGTAAAATGAAAATGCCGTTTAATATTTTGCAAAAATAAAGGACAAAATATGTCTGCAGTGAACATTAACAAGGTCATCGTCAGATATAGTTCACATAAACAAGATTAAGCCAGTACATTTAGCAAATATTGTGTTACTTTTGACCCACACTTGTGTTAGATTCGTCCCTGCTGATGGGGTCAAAAGTAACTGTGCAGTTTTTGTTTAAAGTGAAGTTATATTGCAGTTCATTGATATAAAATAACACCTGATTTTGATAGAGCACTGTTATGAGTTATTAACCACAGCAGAAACATATTTCTGCGAAAAACTTTATCTTTTAAAATTAGTTTTTTATGAAAAATGTTACTTTCGTCCCCGCTCTCCCCTACTACATTCCATTATTATTATATTACATATTACTTTACATTAATATTACATTCCATTACGGGGAATGCAGACATACAGATGAGCCTTTTCATGTTTAACGCTCATCAACATCTTAAATCAGGGTTCTTCAAACTCGGTCCCAGCCCGGTGTCCTGCAAAGTTTAGTTCCAACCCCTATCAGACACACCTGGGCTAGCTAATCAAGCTCTTACTAGGCTTTCTAGAGGCAAGTTAGAGCTAAAATCTGCAGGACACTGGCCCTCCAGGACAGAGTTTGAGAACCCCTGTCTTAAATCCTTGAAAGTTTTTGATATTTAAATTTTCTTTTTTTATCATACATACATTTATAAAGTTTAACATTGTATTATACAATCTTTGAATCAAATGACAAAAAAAACACAAAAAAAATGCGAGGTGTTTGTAATGCAGCATCTGTGGAGGTGGGACAGTACATTTGACTCTTCTGGCTGCCGTTATCAGTCTCACACATTTTTTTTGCCCTTTTGTGAAAGTCTCGATAACCCCATGGTTGAGTTTTTCTTTTATTATTTGAGCAAATAGGAATGCAAAAAAAATGTATTTGTTGTACTCTCCCATTCACTGCTTTCTAAGTTTACCCAACTATGACGACTGAAAACTACTTGACAATTACAACTATGACCACTTCTGCTACTGAAAAACCCACAAATGACAATTACAACTATGACCACTTCTGCTACTGAAAAACCCACAAATGTGAAAAGGCTCCATATTGTAACAACATTGTGAGAAAGTTGCAATCTTGAAAGTACAACGTTTCCGTTTTGCCTTTTATGTAGCAATATTTTAATAATCAGTTTTTGAAAAGTGTTATTATATTGATTTATTGTTATTATATTAATATTGATTTGATATTTCTACATTCTTAGTCAAACATTGGCCCTCAAGTTCTAAATAAAGTGAGGAATATGATTACATGTACAGTTGAA
Source organism: Danio choprae (assembly GCA_903798125.1). Classification (NCBI taxonomy): domain Eukaryota; kingdom Metazoa; phylum Chordata; class Actinopteri; order Cypriniformes; family Danionidae; genus Danio; species Danio choprae. Next base: position 20,226,068 of record CAIGQW010055024.1, on the reverse strand, counting down.
GTCAGAATTATTCACCCTCCTGTGAATGTTTTTTTTTTCTTTTTCAAGTATTTCCCAAATGATGTTGAACAGATTCAGGGATTTTTCACAGTATTTCCTATAATATTTTTTCTTCTAGAGAAAGTCTTATTTGTTTTATTTCGTCTAGAATCAAAGCAGTTTTAATTTTTATTAAAAACCATTTTAAGGTCAATATTATTAGCCCCCTTAAGCAATATTGTTTTTTCCATTGTCTACAGAACAAACCACTGTTATACAATGACGTGTCTAATTACCCTAACTTGCCTAGTTAACCTAGTTAAGCTTTTAAATGTCACTTTAAGCTGAATACTAGTATCTTGAAAAATATCTAGTCAAATATTATTGTCAGTGTTCTGTCCATGTGCCTCTGTTGTTATCGTCATGTGATCCCTATGTCCTGTCTTTCCCGCCATCATCAGTGTTAATTTATCCCACCTGTGTTCATCCTTGTGTCTCATTAGTTTAATCATCTCCCTGTCCATTTATACCCTTCCGTCTGTGTCCTTCGTTGTCCGGTATTGTATTGTCTCAGCGTCGTTGTCCCGTCTGCGTGGCCTTTGTATCCAGTTTGTATCCAGTAAGTGTTCTGTCAATAAATCTGTCTTTTGTTATATATCGTGTTCCCGTCTCATCATGTCTACCACCAGCGACTTGTTACAATTATTTACTGTCATCATGGCAAAGATCAAAGAAATCAGTTATTAGAAATGAGTTATTACAACTATTATGTTTAGAAATGTGTTGGGAAAAAAAAGTTATTTTAATTAAAAAGAAATTGGGGGCAAAATATACAGGGTGCTAGTAATTCAGGAGGGCTATCAATTCTAACTTCAACTATTGTTATCAGGATATGAGATGACTGAAATCATGATATGAGATTTTTGTCATATTGCCCAACTCTCCGTGTCCTGCATGAGCGGCTGAGGTCTTGATGTCTTCTCCAGCGTCTCTCTGACTGATTCTGAAGGCTCTGCTGCTGGAGATTGAAGACTCAGAGAGACTTAAGTGTGATTTTCAGTGGCTGCAGGAGCTTTTGAGCTCAGGACATCTCTGACAGAGGACAAATGTCACAGTCTGACCTCCCGAATCATGTACAAAGTATTGAGAAAGTAAGTACGTTTATCTGTACATGTCTAATATATATTAATACAGTATATTAATATCAACTGAAGTCAGAATTATTAGCCCTGCTGAATTATTAGCCCCCCCTGTATATTTTTCCCCAATTTCTGTTTAAGGGATAGATTGTAGATCAGAGTTGGGTGCAATGCAGTCCACAGTAATGTGTTACTGTAATCTAATTACATTTTACATTTGTGTAATTTGATCACAGTTACTAACGTCAATGTAATTGCGTTACTTGCATTACAAATATAATATTTAGAAGAAAAAATGCTTCTTTTAAATCACATTTTCACTGCAACGTCAGTTAATAAGCATGCGCTTTAAATAGCTGGAGAATGCCAGCTGAAATAGCTGCTGTCGAGAGCGGCTGCTTCTTCACGTGGAAATACAGACATTACTTTGATTTCATTGAGCGTGAAAACAAAAATATTGCTGTGAAATGCAGTCTATGTCCAGTCTCTAAAGAACTTTTGACTGCTTTTAACTCGACCAGCACCTTGTTCAAGCATTTGAACAGAAAGCATTCTACGACAATACTCGTGTCCTCCTTGGTAACCAGTGCCCAAAAACACGGCGGCCCAACTCCCAACAACCTAAAGAGGCTAAATTGGATTTTTGTGCAGGATCGGGAGTGAAGGTATCTTCTGTGTGTGAAGAGAAGAGTAGCTGCTTATGGGGTCGTTCGCATATCGCGTCTTTTGCACGCGCACACATATTGGGAGCACATATTGTGCGCGCATTTCCCAGGCACACCAGTTGAAAACAGTATATTAATATCAACTGAAACCGATCGGTCAGTGACAAGAACTCATTCATACAGTTTCATACTTTGTAAGGAATATACAGATTTCGGTAGACTAATTATTTCAGACAAACATAGAACACCCAAACACCGCAGTGCTTTTTCATACTATGGATGTCAATGGTGGGCCTCACAGTGGCGCAGTGGGTAGCACGTTCGCCTCACAGCAAGAAGGTCGCTGGTTCGAGCCTCGGCTGGGTCAGTTGGCGTTTCTGTGTGGAGTTTGCATGTTCTCCCCGTGTTGGCGTGGGTTTCCTCCGGGTGGTCCGGTTTCCCCCACAAGTCCAAAGACATGCAGTATAGGTGAATTGGGTAAGCTAAATTGTCCGTAATGTATGGGTGTGTATGGATGTTTCCCAGAGATGGGTTGCAGCTGGAAGGGCATCCGCTACGTAAAACATATGCTGGATAAGTTGGCGGTTCATTCCGCTGTGGCGACCCCAGATTAATAAAGGGACTAAGCCGAAATGAAAATGAATGAATGAATGATGTCAATGGTTACAGGTATCCAGTTTTCTTCATGGCTTCTTTTGTGTTCAGAAAAGAAAGACAAACCGTTTTGGAACAAGTGAATGATGAGAGTATTTTATGTTTTGGGTGATCAATCTCTTTAGCTCTTCTGAATATGTCAAGCTGCTGTGATCAACCCATTGTAATGATTTTCAGTGGATATTAAATGACCAAAAGAGCTGCAGTATATTTTTCATAGGTATATTTTATATGTTTTAAAAGTAACCTCAAAGTAAAGTAATTAGTAATCTGATTACATTTTACATGAAGTAATTAGTAATGTAATCAGATTACAATTTTCCAGTAGTAGTTAGTAACTTGTAATCGATTACTTTTTAAAAGTAACTTACCCAATACTGTTGTCGATACATTACTAAACATAATAGTTTTAATAACTCATTTCTAATAACTGGTTTCTTTTATCTTTGCCATGATGACAGCACATAATATTTGACTGGATATTTTCAAGATACTAGTATTCAGCTTAAAGTGACATTTAAAGGCTTAACTAGGTTAATTAGGCAAGTAAGGGGAATTAGGCGAGTGTTTTCTGCAGGTGGTTTGTCGAGCCCACTCACCTGTGTGAAGCACACTCAGAAATGCACAATGTTTTGAGATAATGGAAAGATTGTAAGAAAGTGTCTGGTGCAAACTGTATACTGTGATAAAAGCTTCAGCAATTAATCGCAACAAGAACATTTTATATCATCAAAAGCCTATTTAAACCCCTCTGGAAAAGCTAGAAGCATTTTCCCAAGCTTTTTTCAAACGAGGAGATTTGGGTCAAATTATTCTGTGCATGTTTTTGCTCGAATGTAAGCTGTCATTCATTCATTCATTCATTCATTCATTCATTCATTCATTCATTTTCTTTTCGGCTTAGTCCCTTTATTAATCTGGAGTCGCCACAGCGGAATGAACCACCAACTTATCCAGCATATGTTTTTTACGTAGCGGATGCCCTTCCAGCTGCAACCCAGTACTGGGAAACACCCATAAACTCTCATTCACACACATACACTACGGCCAATTTAGCTTACCCAATTCACCTATAGCGCATGTCTTTGGACTTGTGGGGGAAACCGGAGCACTCGGAGGAAACCCACACCAACACGAGGAGAACATGCAAACTCCACACAGTAATTCCAACTGACCCAGACGAGGCTCAAACCAGCAACCTTCTTACTGTGAGGCGACAGCTCTACCCACTGCGCCACTGTGACACCCTGTAAGCTGTTGTATCTGTTATATGTCTACAGCAAACAGCAGAACACAGGCTTGAGCGGTTTTCCAGAGAGAGATTCCGAAGCGTTTAAGATTAAGCATCATGTTTCATTTCTTCTGCGGTAAGAGTCACTTTTAGAGCCGTTCTCCCCCGGCTTCACCAAATTAAACCTGCTTTTCATTTAGAGTGCTGCGCTGAGAATGATGCGATTCATCTTGTCAAGCGTTTAAAGAGCGCAGGAGAGCATGAGAAAGGTGCATTACTCAACCCTTCTCCTTTAAAGCGCACATCCTGGAAAACAGCAAGAGAAGCAGAAGCGGCCAAACCTCCAAACAAAAAGCATGTGAAGAGTGACGCATCAGGTCAGCAAACACCGCTCCTCTAGTGTGCAGGAAGATGCAAGTCTTAAAAACGTCAAAGCCTTTAAAGTACACATGAAATCAAAACTAACCATATTGATTTTGTCAGCTCACATTGCTAGCTTTGTGGTGAACAGTTCATCTGTGGCGTGTCATTAAGAAAAGAAAAATAGCTTGCTCTTGTAATCTTTAATTGAAATCTGAGAATGCACCTCCTGTTTGTTTTCAGTTAAATTCTCAGATTAGGTCTGTCTGAGGAATTGGGCGTGGCTAACATACTTATCCACGCCCCCTCCAACTGTCAGTTTTGACAACAGACAGAAATGGTGAGCAGGAGGAGTCTGTTAGGTTGTAGTAACTCTCTCAAAACCCTTTTCCCGATCTTTCTGAATGAAATGCCTACTTTACTACATCCAATCAGCTCGCAGTAGAAAAAACAAGCCACGCCCACTGTTTTCTCATTTCTCTAGGAACTGCGTCACAGTATGAAAAATAAAAAACGGTTGCAACTTCTGGTTCATGCGGACTTTAACAGCACGGATCTATGAGGATGCGTGATGCTGGAATTTTGCAATAGAACTTAGCCGAAACGGTTTTGTGTAATAACACATGATATCAACTATATCCACACATTATATCAATTGAGTTATCTCTAAAAACATGTTTGTATGTCTATTTAGGGACATTTTGTTTTGAAAATATTATTTAAAGACCCCCACTCATGTTGTCTACACTGCAAAAAATATCTGTTAAATGAACAGTTTCCGTATTTTGTGATTCACAAGTGTTTTACACTTATTTCCTTTTATTTGTGTATTATGGGATGTTGATCTCTGCTGTGTCGACTTTTGATGTTGAAAATTCAACTCTACAGTTTAACAAGGTGACTTTTATTGACATTTTAGTCGTCCATAATATAATTCAATTCAATTCACGTTTATTTCTATAGCGCTTTTTACAATGTAGATTGTGTCAAAGCAGCTTAACACGTTCTAGTAAAGTCCAGATTTCAGAGTTTAGTTCAGATTAATATAATGGATAAGAAACCATATATAGAGAAATAAGTCTGTAAAATAACAGTAAATGTACTGGCAGTTTATTACAAGGGTTTTGTAGTTTAATATACAACCCCAACACAGACAATATAGCACTGCACACTATTACAAATGTTCATAAATGTCACTTTTTTGAACTTTTTAAGGTTAAAAATTGTTAGAAGAAAGATCAACATCCCATAATGCAATTCAAAAGCATTAAAAAATGGGGAAAAAAAACCAAACTAAAATAAATCACAAAATACAGAAAACTGCTAATTTACGGCTATTTTTAGTGTATGTTTGACAGTCTCCGCCTCCTGAAACATACATTCTGCTTCAATTATCATGTAATAATTGTCTAATTTTCATATTTTTTGTGTTTACTAATCTTGGTTAAATTAACATTTGCATGAAACATCTATTGTCTGTATTATTTGTAATTTCGTTCATTCATTTTCTTTTCAGCTTAGTCCCTTTATTAATCAGGGGTAGCCACAGCGGAATGAACTGCTAACTTATCCAGCATATGTTTTACGCAGCGGATGCCCTTACAGCTGCAACCCATCACTGGGAAACACCCACACACTCTCATTCACACACGTACACTACGAACAATTTAGCTCACCCAATTCACCTATACCGCAAGTCTTTGGACTTGTGGGGGAAACTGGAGCACCTGGAGGAAACCCATGCAAGCACGGGGAGAACATGCAAACTCCATACAGAAATGCCAACTGGCCCAGCCGAGGCTCAAACCAGCGACCTTCTTGCCGTGAGGCGACAGCACTCCTACTGTGCCACCGCGCCGCCCTTTTTGTAATTTCAATAATTTCTGAGTCTCTACATTTTGGTCAACTCTATTACATCGGTTACAAAAAGGCAGGACAATCTTTAAAGCTCTGACAGTAGCATGTGACTTGCTCCAAGTAATCCACTTCCTCTGGTGGGAAACTCTTTTTGGTGTGTCATTATTATTCATAAATATCTACAAAATAGTTTCCCAGTGATGGGTTGCAGCTGGAAGGGCATCCGCTGCGTAAAACATATGCTGGATAAGTTGACGGTTCATTCCGCTGTGGCGACCCCAGATTAATAAAGGGACTAAGCCGAAAAGAAAATGAATGAATGAATGACACATGTACAAAATATTCAGGATACACCAATAGTAGATGAATTATTTGTCAGCTCTGTTGTTGTCATCAAATTAAACCTGCTTTTCATAGACTGCTGCTCTGAGAATGATGCGAATCATCTTATCAAGCATTTAAAGGTCCTGTTAAGTTCAAATAAATTCTTTAGATGTTAGTATCCATATGTTGGTCTTCAGGATATCTATAAGCTAGTGTGCTCCAAAACAGTGACACAAATTGCATTAATAAACCCAATATAAACATCCAAAGATGCTTGAAGTTGCTCACATTTCTTTCACGTCACCTCATACTTCTGTTTCTCATCAAATCTCCACCAATCAAATGCTCTCTAGTATCTGACATGCCCAGCCCCCTTCAAGATGCTTCTCATTTGCATTTCATTTGATGCGCTTGGGCTCAACCACTCTCACTGGCAGAACTGTGATAAATGGGCTATTGGCTTTTTTTTAAAGAGGAGGAACTACTCGATATCCCGCCCTCTCTTCATGTTTCAGTTCAGATAATGTCAAACATCGAATAAAAAAATGCACATTTCATGGGACCTTTAAAGAGCGCAGGAGAGCATGAGAAAGGTGCATTACTCAACCCTTCTCCTTTAAAGCGCACATCCTGGAAAACAGCAAGAGAAGCAGAAGCGGCCAAACCTCCAAACAAAAAGCATGTCAAGAGTTTGACGCATCAGGTCAGCAAACACCGCTCCTCTAGTGTGCAGGAAGATGCAAGTCTTAAAAACGTCAAAGCCTTTTGCTCACCTTCACAGCAGACACGTTCAGTCGATATCAGCCACCGTGGATATTGATGTACGCCTCTGTGAAAACTATTTACAGGCTGTGTTCTGTGTTTTAACCCGTGAGGAAGCAGCGTTTACAGTGGAAGCCAGAAGCAGCGCTGATGTTGTTGTTATTCTTCTGGACAGGCATTGAGCAGGAGAGAACCAGAGCCAAGAAGGCTTGAGGAGATCTGACAGTCCAGAGCAGAGCAGCAGATCTGGGCCGTGACTGAGAGAAGGTGAAGTGGACCGGCGGGACATTAGTATTCAGACACTTAACCCTAAGCATCTGCTGGACCACGCATTACTGCACTCGCTCATTTATGCTGTATTATGCCTTCTTTAACAGCACCAATTCATGATAAGATTTTTTGAACTTTACAGTAAAGTACATTGAATTATACAGGAGAATTGCAGGGTTTTGAGTAATATTACAAGTTATATCCAAGTTAGCTCTAAAAAAATAATGTTTGTATGTGTATTTAGGGACATTTTTGTTTTGAAAATATTAACTTGGAGACTCCCTCTATTTTTATTTTTGATTCCTTCAGCTTTAATCATAAAATAATCAAGTATAATGGTTTGTCATCAATTCCTTTATCGTCACCCTGTTATCGTCAACTCTGTTATCGTCCACTCTGTTAATGTCA
>CAIGQW010055024.1:20190501-20202285 GCA_903798125.1 Danio choprae | reverse complement strand
TGTGTGTGTGTGTGTGTGTGTGTGTGTGTGTGTGTGTGTGTGTGTGTTGTGCATTTTTAGCTCTGACCGACTGTGGTTTCTCCATGTTGATGTGTGCATGGCCTGCAGCAGATCCTTATCTCCACACGGCTGGAAGTAGAGATGAATTCGGGAGGCAATTAGAGATGACATTCGCTTGGCATCAAAGTGTGAATCTCCAGAAGGCAGATGTTTGCTCAGAGGAAGGTGAAGAAGCTGCTCCAGCATTCATACATTCATAACTCATCCAGAGAAAGACAAGAGCACAGTCTGCACATCCACAAAACAACAGCTCATATCATATCTGAGATTAACAAGCTGATCATATACTGCACTGTAAAACAATGCTGGGTTCTTTCATGTTTTCCCAACACAAATCGACTAGGTTAACTTAATTGTTTTTACAAATTTAAATGGATTGAACAAGACTATTAAGTGATTTCCCTCCCTCAAAAAAAATGCAAGAATTGTGTTGATTCATTCATTCATTTTCTTTTCGGCTTAGTCCCTTTATTAATCTGGGGTCGCCACAGCGGAATGAACCGCCAACTTATCCAGCATATGTTTTACACCGCATATGTTTTACACAGCAGCTGCCCTTCCAGCTGCAACCCATCACTGGGAAACACCCATACACACTCAATCACACACACTCACTTGGACTTGTGGGGGAAACCGGAGCACCCGGAGGAAACCCACATGGGGAGAACATGCAAACTCCACACAGAAATGCCAACTGACCCAGCCGAGGCTCGAACCAGCGACCTTCTAGCTGTGAGGCGATTGTGCTACCCACTGCGCCACCGTGTGGCCCCTGTGTAATTTTTAAGTGAATTGTAAATATAACTGGAGGACTGAAGTTCTATATAAGTTATTATGTTTCTGTTAATGTTGTTCTGTAAATGTAATTTTTTTCTCTCACTAAACTGATGTAATACTCAATGTTTTTGCTGCTTGTTCAAACTACTTAATAATTTACTTTTTATTCAAACTAACTAATAATTTTTATTCTTTGTTTTTATTTTCTTGGTTCTTTTATTTTTTATGTAAAGCACTTTGATTTATCACAGTGTTTATGAAATTCATTCATTTTCCTTCGGCTTAGTCCCTTAATTTATCAGGGTTTGCCACAGCGGAATATACCGCTAATTATTCCAGCATATGTTTTACGCAGCGGATGCCTTTCCAGCTGCAACCCAGTATTGGAAAACACCCATACACTCTCACATTCACACACAATCATACACTGCGGCCAATTTAGTTTATTAAATTCACATATAGCACGTCTTTGAACTGTGGGGGAAACCGGAGCACTTGGAGGAATTGATGCAAACTTTACACAGAACCAGCGACCTTCTTGCTGTGAGGCGACAGTGCTAACCACTGAGCCACCGCGCTGCCCTGTGTCTGAAATGTGCTATATAAACTTGCCTTGCCTTATATAAAAATGAGCTGAATCAACACAATTCTTGAGGGTTTTTTTTTTTTAGTGGACAACTTAATTGTTGGAACAAACGCAGGAGCGCTCAATGTAAACAGATGCAAATCGCAACAGAAAAACTATGGTTTTATAGTCATTTCTATTGATCCGGAGCGGATCAAATAAATGAACGAGTTTATCCGTAACTGACAGGGCATCAACAAGCTGCCGCAAGTAAACATCTCCACGTATGATTTTCTTCATTACCTGTAACACGAGCACTCACAGTTTATTGCTGATGCGTGTGCTGTATGATACAAAATATCAATAGAGATCAATAGGAATCAGGCTCCCTTGTCCTAAACACACTGAATGCATTGGGACGCATATTCCCGAGCTCCTTAAAATATATTTTTTGACTTCCACAAATATACCTGTGCAATTAATGACTTGGTTTGTGGTTCAAGTGACATATAATCCTTCAAAAGATAAAATAAAAAAAATAAAATCCTTAAAAATGTATATATTTATTCATCAAGGACATTTTTCAAATAGGCCTATGTGAAATATTACAAAGTGCCTTTTTAGGCAAGGCAAGGCAAGGCAAGGCAAGTTTATTTATATAGCACATTTCATACACAGTGGCAATTCAAAGTGCTTTACATGAACATGAATAAAAAAGAGAAGTATAAAAAATCTAAACAAATAATATGAAAACAGATTAAAATGTGTTAAAACAGGTTATAAAAGAATGAAATAGAAAAGAAAGACAATAGTTGTCAGTGTTCTGTCCACGTCATCTGTTGTTATCGTCATGTGATCCCTTTGTTTTGTCTCGTCTCATCGTCGTTGTCCCGTCTGACTGTTCAGTGTATCCAGTTTTGTAACCCGTAAGTGTTTGTTCAATAAATCCGTCTTTTGTTATATTCCGTGTTCCGTCTTATCATGTCTTCCCGCAGCGAGGTGTTACAATAATGTGATCTGTCGGACGTAGCACAGTGCTCATTCAGTAAAGGCACAGCTAAACAGATGTGTTTTCAGTCTGGATTTGAATGTACCTAATGTTGGAGCACATCTGATCATTTCTGGAAGCTGATTCCAGCAGCGGGGGTTGCAGTAGCTGAAGGCAGATTCACCCTGCTTTGATTGAACTCTTGGAATTTCTAGTTTATATGATCCTAAAGATCTGAGTGATCTGTTTGGTTTGTATTCAGTGAGCATATCTGTAATGTATTGAGGTCCTAGGCCATTTAGTGATTTATAGACAAGTAGTAATATTTTTAAATCTATTCTGAATGTAACTGGGAATTTTTAAATTACATGAATATTTATCTGCACAGATTTTCTCACATTTATTCAAAGTGAATGTGAAATGTGTAACACTTTACAATAATGGTCTATTAGTGTATTTACTAACATGAACAAACATTCATTCATTCATTTTCATTTCGGCTTAGTCCCTTTATTAATCTGGGGTCGCCACAGCGGAATGAACCGCCAACTTATCCAGCATATGTTCTACGCAGCGGATGCCCTTCCAGCTGCAACCCATCACTGGGAAACATCCATACACACTCACTCATTCACACTCATACATTACGGACAATTTAGCTTACCCAATTCACCTATACAGCATGTCTTTGGACTTGTGGGGGAAACCGGAGCACCCGGAGGAAACCCACGCCAACACAGGGAGAACATGCAAACTCCACACAGAAACGCCAACTGACCCAGCCGAGGCTCGAACCAGCGACCTTCTTGCTGTGAGGCGAACGTGCTACCTACTGCGCCACTGTGAGGCCCCATGAACAAACAATTAATACATTTGTTACTGTAGTTATCCATCTTTGTTAATGTTATTTAAGTTAAATAACGTTATGCTAGTTCATGTTAACGCACGGTGCATTAACTAATGTTAACAAGCACAATTTTGGATTTTAATAATGCATTAGTAGATGTTGAACTATGATTAATAAATGCTTTACAAGATTATTTATACTTAGTTAATGTTAGTAAATACGTCAACTAATGGACCATTATTCTAAAGTGTTACCAGGAAATGTTCTGTATAAATACCCTGCAGTTTGATGAAAATATTTACATATGTCATGTGCATTTCATATAGCCAAATCAAAGTTTCTGTGTGGTAAATGACACATTTAGTGGCGTCGCTCCCTGAACAGCGAGACTCCTTTGAGCGCTGTCAGAGGTCTTGTTGGAGAAAGAAACGCCGAAAACGGCACTCAGCATGAAACCCCAGAGAGAAACTGCTGCGTTCGCCTTTAAACATGTCTAAAAATACATCTGCCAGCGCACTGAAGATGTAAAGATTCAGATGTTTACACGACAGCCATTCTCCTCTTCTTCTGTGAGCTGGATGGTTTAATATTGGCTGCTCTTGATAGAAATTCTGAAACTTTTTAGTTTAGCTGTTTATTTTCATTGACGTTGAACAGTGGTGAATATGTTAGGTGTTGAGTTAATGAATTTACAACTGCGTGAATGGCTAAATGTAGTTTTACAGCAAGCAGACAGGATTGGTGTAATAGGACTGCACGTGACACATTAGAGCTTCCAGGTATGGACATGACAGCATCAAATGCGTTTTTCTGAGAGAAAAATGTTGGTTCTTTCATCATCAGCCCATCAAATTACTCTTAAAAAAATAATAATATAAGCTCAATATATAATTTAGAGCAGCTGAAGGACATTACAGATATTTCTGTTTGCTTACAGGATTACGGTCTGAAAGGAATACATCATGATAAACCATGCTACCCAATTATATTTTCAACATATTTTGATTTGGCAGAGAAGCCCTGAAGGTCATGAGTCAGATAAAAAAAATATTATTAACCCGTCCAACTTACTGAATTTAGTCAAATGTTTTGGGGTTTTTCGGAACGTCAGATTGACAGGCGGATTGGTGCAGCGGCAGCAGTGATGCGGTCGATGTACCGGTCCGTTGTGGTAAAGAAGGAGCTGAGCCGAAAGGCAAAAGGCAAGAGGCGAAGCTGAAACTGCGAGTTGCTTCTTTACCTCACACAGAGAGCGTCTCGTGAAGAGACGGACAGCATAATTGTATTTAAAATTGACGTAATATTCATTCATTCATTCATTTTCATTTCGGCTTAGTCCCTTTATTAATCTGGGGTCGCCACAGCGGAATGAACCACCAACTTATCCAGCATATGTTCTACGCAGCGGATGCCCTTCCAGCTGCAACCCATCTCTGGGAAACATCCATACATACCCATTCACACTCATACACTACGGACAATTTAGCTTACCCAATTCACCTATACCGCATGTCTTTGGACTTGTGGGGGAAACCCACGCCAACACAGGGAGAACATGCAAACTCCACACAGAAACGCAACTGACCCAGCCGAGGCTCGAACCAGCGACCATTTTTGCTGTGAGGCGAACGTGCTATCCACTGTGCCACTGTGAGGCCCTGACCTAATATTATCATCTCAAATATATTCGAGTACACAGATATTTTTTAAAACAACATTTCCATTACTTATTTCTTTTTTCAAAACTTCCAGGCCTGGAATGTCAAAACTCCATGACTTTTCCAGGTTTTCCAGGACCGTATAAATAAAGTATTCTTCTTAGCAATTTGTAACATTAATTCAAAACCCTGCAATTAATCAATGTTCAGACGATAATCACGGTAACTAATCAACAATCTCTTGGTACGAAAACAACACAGTGGGAATCAATGGCATGTAAATAGCCAATCAAATAGGCAGAGACGATCACAAATCAAAGCAGGTACAAGCAATGGCTGCTCTTCAATACCTTAATTGATGTTCCTCATTTCCTCCGTCTGCCGTCTTTCAGCCGTGACCTGGAGATCGATCATCGTGAAAGACTTATCAATCTTCTAAGTGCAGCACCAAGAAAAAACAGAAGCTTGCAGAGCGAGGACAATAAAAACACAAGAGGATCCAGCGCAGTCAAAACTCCTGAAGAGCAGATACACCACTCACAGATACTGCACTCTAAAAAATGCTGAGTTGGGTCAAATATGGACAAACCTTCTTTTGCATACATCAATGGATGGGTTTGTCAATGTCTGACACAACTTTTAGAGCATTATTTGAGTGTACCGTTCAGAACTTCAAAGTCTATATGGTGTTTTTAGGGTACTTTTACTCACCAGTTAAACTAATTGAATTATCAAGTAGACTTTTTTTTTTTTAAAGGGAACCAATTATGCAAAAATCGCTTTTATAAGGGGTTTAACACCTGTTTGGTGACAGTCTGTGAATATAACCAGCTTCTAATGGTAAAAATGTATTCATTTTATTTTTTTATAATTGCACTTGATAAAAACAACTGCTGAAACACTTTGATTGACAATCTCCCTTTGTACGTGTGATCAGAGGGGGAAAGCCCCGCCCACTAGTGACATCTCTCCCTCATTAGCATAGGACGTTAGTCTTGTTTTTGAATCTGCCACTATGCTGACACAAAGGCATTTGAAGCTCCGCCCTCTATTGAAAAGAGCATAATCTCATTTGAATTTAAAGCGACAGTCGCCAAAATCACACAATTCGGATCAAAGCCTAAAAAGGGTCAGTTTCAGAGAGTTATAAATGACTTTTTATGTGATATTTTGAGCTGAAACTTCACATACACACTCTGGGGACATCAGAAACAAATTTTACATCTTGCAATAAGTCCCCTTTAAATCAAAGAATCTATGAATTGTAGAAAAAAACTAAAACAAATATGTGCAGCAGCGCAACAATTTACAGCATTGATAATAATAATAATAAAAACAAGAATTCCATTTATAATATATATTTATTCATTCATTCATTTTCATTTCGGCTTAGTCCCTTTATTAATCTGGGGTCGCCACAGCGGAATGAACCGCCAACTTATCCAGCATATGTTTTACGCAGCGGATGCCCTTCCAGCTGCAACCCATCTCTGGGAAACATCCATACACACCCATTCACATTCATACACTACGGACAATTTTAGCTTACCCAATTCACCTATAGCGCATGTCTTTGGACTTGTGGGGGAAACCGGAGCACCCGGAGGAAACCCACGCCAACACGGGGAGAACATGCAAACTCCACACAGAAACGCCAACTGACCCAGCCGAGGCTCGAACCAGCGACCTTCTTGCTGTGAGGCGAACGTGCTACCCACTGCGCCACCGTGAGGCCCAATATATATTTATATATATATATATATAATCTCATAAGCTATTATATCATAAGCAGTAAGCAGCAAATCAGCATATTAGAGGGGTTTCTGAACAATCAAAAGACTAGTGATGTTGAAAAATTATATTTGTAATACAGAAATAAATTCCATTTTGAAGTATATTTAGGAAATTAAGAAAAATACATAGAAAATAGTTATTTAAAATTGTAATAATATTTCAATTAGTACTGTTTTCATTGTATTTTATTATTGAAAGTATTAACCTTGGAGAGCAAAAGAGACTTAGAAATCTCATATACTACAAACTGTAGTCTGTACACTGTACAACATATCCGTAAATTAGCAGTTTTCCATATTTGCTAAAACTTTAGGTCACAATTCACGATATTAACAAACCATTAACTAACACTATTAGCTTAATAAACTACTAATCAGCTGTTTATTAATAGTTAAGGTAGAAATTGGGTTTCGGTTTTGAGTAGGATTAGGGATGCAAAATAAGATCATACTTTATAACTACTAATGAACAGTTAATATCTTAATAACAGGCAGTTAATAAGCCAGTAGCTAATAGCATGAATTGTGACCTAAACTAAAGTGATACTCCGTATTTTTGTGATTCATGTTTTTAATAATGTAAAGTGATATATTGTCTGTGTTGGTGTTGTATATTACGCTACAAAAAAACCTTGCCAGTACATTAAACTGCCAGTACATGTTCTGTTATTTTACAGACTTATTTATTCATTCATTCATTTTCTTTTCAGCTTAGTCCCTTTATTAATCTGGGGTCGCCACAATGGAATGAACCGCCAACTTATCCAGCATATGTTTTACACAGTGGATGCTCTTCCAGCTGCAACCCATCACTGGGAAACACCCATACACACTTATTCACACACATACACTACGGCAAAGTAGCTTACCCAATTCACCTATACCGCATGTCTTTGGACTTGTGGGGGAAACCGGAGCAACCGGAGGAAACCCACGCCAACACGGGGAGAACATGCAAACTCCACACAGAAATGCCAACTGACCCAGCCGGGGCTCGAACCAGCGACCTTCTTGCTGTGAGGCGATTGTGCTATCCACTGCGCCACCGTGCTGCCCCAGACTTATTTATCTATATATTATTTCTTATACATTACATCATTTCAAACGACTAAAATGTCAATAAAAGTCACTTTGTTAAACTGTAGAGCTGAATTTTCAACATCAAAAGTCGACAGAGCAGAGATCAACATCCAATAATGCAATTCACAACCGTAAATAAACGGAAAACACATGTGAATCACAAAATACAGAAACTGTACATTAACAGATATTTTTTCCAGTGTAGCATTACATTCAGTTTTGACAATAAAATCAATATTTCTTGAAGTGAAGTTTATTTATAAACTAATTTGGAGAGGATCACGTGCTTATGATTGCTGCGGCTGGTCCCGCATTATCCAATTCATGATTCACCAATCAGACGATTCCTCAGCCACTATAAATACCCTAAGTTTCATATCACAGCCATCTTCGTTTTGAAGAATCTCCCCCCTTCCACCCCTACTCCTCCTTTCCTAGATGGGTGGCACGGTGGCCCAGTGGTTAGCACTGTTGCCTCACAGCAAGAACATCACTGGTTCTAGTCCTTACCAAGCCAGCCGACGTTTCTGTGTGGAGTTTGCACGTTCTCCCCGTGCTCACGTGGGTTTCCACCGGGTTCCCCGGTTTCCTCCCACCGTCCAAAAACATGCAACTTAAGTTAATTGACTAATCCAAATCGGCATCATAGACATGCACCTAGCAAGTAGTCATCTCAAGAGCAATCACTATCTGTTCATTGGCTACTACAGCAGGGGAGTTCTCGAGATATATCTGAGCTCAAACTTCCCTCTCGCCCTTCAAACGGGAGGGAGCCCCGGGCTCGAGGATCTATGAGCTCAGGGCTCTCTTCCGCGACAGCATGCCAAACAAGCTTTATAACCAATCATCAGCTAAGTGTGAACTCTTGAAATGCATCAATAATAGCAGTTCTGACATCATGCAAAAGCATAAAGGCGAGTAAACGTTAATATTCATTTTTGGTTGAAAACCCTTAAGTGTGTTACTAGAATTCTCTGGAACGAGCTTTTCGGTTGTGTGATAAAAGCGACTGCAGCTATTATGTTGTCTTATGAGGCCGTGCTGAACTGTGGTTATTTTTAAGACACTGAAACTCTAGCGAGTCTCCTGAATTAATCATCGCGAATGTGCAGTTCTCTGGAGGCTTTTTCCAGTTTGTTCCGTCTTCAGTGGTTCATTTTGTTCTTTTGAATGCTTGATGAGTTTTCAAGGGCATCATCATGTTTCGAACTAATCAAAACGCAGGTCTTCGGGCCCTCAGTTAAACATGTAAACAACAGCATCCAAAAACAAATAAAAAAAAGGATCAAACAAACCAGCTGGAATCTCATTTAATTTAACAAAAAAGACGAAATGCGAAAACGCAGCTTCGTGTTTATCAAAATCAATAATGCTAACGGATTCAAACAGCTTGAAGGAAGTATCAGAAAAACAAAAACACTTCCCCAAGTCTTTCCCAAGAGAGTGTATTAATAGTACACATTTTTCATATTTTCTCCTCTAAACTTAATGCGGTGTAATAGAAGAGAATACACCGTATTGTTCATTGTTCTGACTTTTTTTTGGGGGGGGGGGGGTGTCTTAAAATGTCTTTTCTGCTCCTTTTGTTTGTTTATTTGTTCAATATTTGGGACTCGTGAGAGTTTAACACACTTCAACTCATTTTCAATGCAAGTCAGCATGAAGACTCAGAGGAGGTGCTGCGCTTCCATCATCAGAATATGTTTGTGTCATCACACTTTGAAAGATTAATGTATTCATTTTCCTTCAGATTGGTCCCTTATTTATTTATCAGGGTTCACCACAGCGGAATGAACCGCCAACTATTGCAGCATAAGTTTTACACAGCGGATGCCCTTTCAGCCACAACCCAGTACTGGAAAACACCCATACACACACACTCTCATACATTCATTTTCTTTTCGGCTTAGTCCCTTTATTAATCGGGGGTCGCCACAGCGGAATGAACCACCAACTTATTCAGCATATGTTTTATGCAGCGGATGCCCTTCCAGCTGCTACCGATCACTGGGAAACACCCATACACACTCATTCATACACATACACTACGGACAATTTAGTTTACCCAATTCACCTATAGCGCATGTCTTTGGACTTGTGTGCGCCACCCACTCTCATACACTTTGGCCAATTTACTTCATCCAAGTCACTTATAGCACATGTCTTTGGACTATGGGGGAAACCACAGTCATTTCCTTTAAATTTCCTTTAGTTTTCCTGGAATAAAAGCAGTTTTTCAAACAATTTTAAGGTCAATATTATTCAACCCAGGCTCATTCTGAAAACGTACTTGTGGATACATTTCTGGAGACCGCGAAACACATCCCGGGAGGAATGTTTTTTTGCAGTTTTTGTTTTCTCTAATCCACCAGAGGCCTCTGTGTACGCATTTTGAGATCTCAAATTTCTCTCGCGAGTGCCATTCGCGCCTGCCGTTCTCGCGTTAACCCACCAGAGGCTGCTGTTGACCGACTGGTTGGCTGACTGAACATCTGACTGACCGATCGACTGACCCACCCTTCTTCTTCCCTAAACCCAACCAACAATTTTCAAAAGCAATCCCGGAAAAATGAAAAGCCCTCGTCTGACTTTTACCACGTTTTCAGATTTTACCACATCCTCACCCTGTTATTTACTTGTTCATTTTATTTTTTGGATTCTGTTTTTGTCTGACCTGCTTTCTGGAACCGTTCTTCATAGGACTTGAATCCCGTCGTCATGGTCAACTCCTCTCTGCGTCTCAAGTCTGCCAACGTGCATGGCGAGCTAACTGGACAAACTGGTTACAGCGGGAAAGCCGTCCATACGAAGGTAAGCGGTCAGCTGGTAAACGTGAAAAGGAACGGCATCATACCACCCTGTAGCGTTCATTTTAAAGATGAAATGCAGCCTTACGTACCTCTGGCCACATAATTCGCGGTCTCCAGAAATGGATTCAGAGGAGTTTTTCAGAATGAGCCTGTGCTGATATTATTAGTCCCACCGACTAATTATCCTCTCTTGTCTTTAAGTTTTAAAAATGTAAATGTCTTTAAATTGCACTTTAAGCTTGTGTCTTACAAAATAACTAGTATAATATTATGTACTGTCACCATGGCAAGGACAAAATAATTAGTTATAAGAAATCAGAACAATATTTATTGTGAAAGTGCTATACAAAACACTTGAACTGAACCAAATAAAAAAGTATTTCTCAGTAAAAAAAACAGGACTATTTTGGGAGCTGTTTCTTTTTCTTTTTTCCCCCCTGTAAGCACTTGAATACTTGTTAAACGTCACCCTGTCAGACAGGGCCAGCGTGTGCTTTTGTCACACTGGGCTTTTATTCGTCTCAAATGCACAAGGGGCTGCGCATTGTCAGTAAATGAGTCATGATAGCACTTTATTGTGGTTGCCATTTTCTCCATTTTTCACCTTTCATAGCGCCTGTCATCTTCAAAAGAGCATCGGTTTGTTTACATGTACAGAGCTTTGTATCGAGAACGGCTCAGACGATGCAGGTTAATATTATACTCCGAGCTCTGAAATCTGATGACTGTGATCATCACAAAGCACGAGTTTGTAATTTGCGAATTAACAAGAAATGTCCATTCAGGCACTTGAATGTTTCCGTCAAATGCATCAATGCACAAAATACCTTACAAGTCATTTATTGTTATAAATGCATCTTTGTGGATGAAAGAAAACAACAACAACAAAAGTGTTTCGTGTGTGTCTGCTTAAATGCAAATGAGCTGCCGCACCCTGCCACCTTTCAAGTAGGCGGATCCTTTACAGCTTGTGCCTTGGTTACTCTGATAACAACAAACAAAACATCTGCATGTGTTTTAAAGTGTTATCTATTTAATTTAAACTCCTAATTTTTGTCTGGAAACAAACACATGCTTAGAGTTTAAAACTAAATAATTTTTCAGTTGGGTGTATACAGTGTTGGCGTGGGTTTCCTCCGGGTGCGTGTGTGTGTGAATGTGAGTGTGTATGGGTGTTTCCCAGTACTGGGTTGCGGCTGGAAGGGC